>JAVTVY010010618.1:0-30134 GCA_036873755.1 Hanleya hanleyi | reverse complement strand
ACACACCGGAGTTCTCCAACACACACGATAACTCCAGAACAATATTTCCGAATACACATTACATCACACAGCACATTACCAACAATTTGGGTCTAGAACTCAATTTTGACAGTGCTCCAAATAAACATGCTGTACAACAAAACAGAAATTCAAAAGCTCATTTCCACGATGCTTCCAATAAACATCCTGTACAACAAAACCAAATACAATTTATCCTCCACTGCATACACGTGATGGCACACATGAACATATCCCCACAAAGCTGTCACTGGCAGAACAAAATAGAGCCCACATTAAACAAATCACCACTCCATAAAAACTCAAACTGCAAAAAATCTTCCTCTCTCAAACAACCAATACCCCATCTACAAAATCCACTACACACCCATAGGCCAAGAGAAACTCAAAACCCAGCCACAGGCCGCCAACCAAGGGCGCCAACACCACATCCCCAGTACAGCGAAAATCTAACACAAACAGTGGTACCTGCCTAACCAGCATTCCCATACTGTTCATTCCCCAAAATGGTACCTGCCTAACCAGCATTCCCATACTGTTCATTCCCCGAATTGGCAAAGTCAACCACTGGAGACTCCTAAAAATGGTTCAAGTGGCCGGGTTTAGGGAACGGGTAACATAGTTTCGGCGGCCGGA
Organism: Hanleya hanleyi; assembly: GCA_036873755.1. Lineage (NCBI taxonomy): Eukaryota > Metazoa > Mollusca > Polyplacophora > Lepidopleurida > Hanleyidae > Hanleya > Hanleya hanleyi. Next base: position 29,480 of record JAVTVY010010618.1, on the reverse strand, counting down.
AGGGCCGTGATAGTCAAGGGCGAGGGAACCTCTTATTTATCCCTTCCCTTACAGCCTACCAGCATCCGGAAAAATTTCCCCCTCACTGAATCAACATTAAACGTCCTACATGTGACTGTCTGAAAATCCAACTCTCTCAGATCATATCGTGATGATCTCACATAAGTCGAGGCTTCCGAGATTGGTGGGCTTAAACCGTCACGCGGACACCGCCCCCATCAGATTCTTCCACCATTTCATCCCCTCCCAATCCATCCCTATTTCCCTTACTGAATACTATAAGTGTTCCTGAATATTTTAATCTTTTTTTCTCTCTCTTCTGAGAATCAAGGAAAACAAGAACATCCAACATCATCTTACTAAAAGCATCAACATCAATTCAAACATAATCACACAAAAATGAAACACAAAAACATTCAACCTTGACAATACAAACCAGATAGTCAGATGGCCAGGGTGGTGATATGACGTTCCCGTAACCATTTTCCCCTAAATATCTACAACATGGTTTAATATGTCAAGGACAGCTATGTACACTTGTTCTGACCGGTTGTCAGTTCCTAGGTGTGTGCATTGGATTTTTCTGGCAATAAAGGTACAAATTTCAACAGAAAATAATCAAATTTAGAAAATATTTCTAACTCTAATGTTTTTCACTGAAAATCCACAAACAATGCACCGAATTATGCATATTTACCACAGGTAACACCCCAATATCGAATGGCACAAGTTCCGTCAAGGGTGTTCGAGTATGCACCAATAACAATAACCAGTAACCGACCAAAAATCACGTTTTTCATTATTTGTATTGGAACATTATTGGTGAACCTGTCATGACTATTATACTCAGATACATGAAACAGATATTAATATTTACCCCAATTATTAGGTTTCACAATGAAGTATTTTCCATTCATATAACCTATCTAATGCCTGAGCAATTAGACAAAAAATTACCCCACCCCTCTAAATCAGATTCCCTCACCAAATTCAGCATATTTACTGGTAATCACTGACGCACTCTTCTTTCGAACAATTTTGTCCGAAATGTTGAAACGCATATAATTTTGTCTTCAGCTAAGTCTGTTTGGTCGGTGCGCTGTAAATTTTTATGACACCAGAGCGTATATATGTATGAGAAGATGTTCATATACACACCCACTTTCTCGGTGTGTCCTGACCCTTCAGTAGCCTGAGTTTTACGCATATATGAGTATGCTAGCGCATCTTCATCAATGTGTACTAATGTACCTCAAAGCCAGTTTTTCGAAATCTTTTGGGACTATATCTTATGTATATCATCCCAGGCGTATTTCTCATCAGGAGTCATGCCTCAGTCAAGTATAGTTATCTATAGATGATACAAGTCTCGCAGGTGCCAAACGCGTCAGCATTCTGTTCGACATACGGCTATTAGATCTTAGATTTCCACAGGAGTTCTTTTAAATTCCGTCCTCTTCTGTATACATCGATCGGATGATAGTCGGCTGGTTTTAGAGTCAGTCTGTATTATATGCCAGTATTTTTTAATAATTTTTATCAGCTGGCGTGATCCGGGTTGGAATGTTGTGATGAATCGCGTCGGCTTGACAGATACCGGCTGAGTCTGCTTGCTTAGTTCTGTGTAGAAGTTTCGATCTCTCACAGTGTTCAACCTCCATGAGTGCTTTCTCGATTTCACTCTGTTCGTATCCCCTGAGTCTAAGTTTATTTTTGAAGACTTTAACTTTCAAGAAGCAGAGGCATATTAATTATGTCAATACATGTCTACGTAATTACAAGCGTCTAGTCCGTCATTCATAATCCAGCCGTCGTCCATTAGATAATATCCGCGTCCATAATCCAAAGATCTATTCCATATTCCATATAACAGTATTAGCACCAAATTCAAAAAGACAATCATAGTATACATACACATAGGCTTGTTTCCTCCAAGAGAGAAGCGGTCAACAGTTTTCAATGATGCCGGCAAGATATCATGATGTTCCAAAAATATCAAATCCGTATCGCTGATCAGTATTCTTTATCCATAACATTCGTTGTAAAGTCGCCATCTAAAGAATGATGTATCTCAGTCACGCTCTGATTGTGACTGTTCATATGAGTACCATGAGGATCTTGAAGTACATGGGTTCATACGGCCCCTAGCCCCGGGTTAAGCGGAATTAGACACAAGTTACGAAACGTAGCGCCATAGATCTTGCACGCTACGTTCGTATTTTGCTATCAGCATGCGATATGTATCGCCAAATTTGAGAAACTTTGAGTGGAGGCGCTTGGTGGAATAGCCCTGTTTTATAAGTTTCTGCAGCAATGTTTTGTGACGTTGATTAAAATCGTCACATTTAAAACAGGATCTAGCAAATGCTACTAAGCGAGATATGTATACGCCATATGCAGGTCCCACTGGAATATTACTGTCCAGAAAGGGATAGTTTACGATGTCGAAATTGTAATAATCTCTTTTGTCGTAAAGTCGACGAGAGAGAATACCCGCTTCATTTTTATAGAGATATAGATCTAAATAGGATGTGCCTGTAGGGCTGTCTGTAGTTTCCTTCAAATCCAGTGAAGGTGGATATATATCCTTCACTGCGTCATTTATATAGCGATTATCTACAGCGAGAAGATCGTCTATATAGCGTTTGGTGAATGAGAAGGAACGGGCTTTGAATGGATCGTTTTTTTAAAGCGCCTGCATATAGTCATATTCATAAGAGAACAGATACAGGTCAGCCAACAGGGGTGCACAATTAGTACCCATTGGAATACCTATATGCTGCTGATATATTGTGTTGCCAAATTTCACATAGATATTTTAATGAGAAATTCAAGCAACTCTATAAACAAAGAAACATCCATGAATGATATCTCTTGTATGTAGTAGAGCTAAAGAATGCTTTATGGCTTCCGACATTAATATATCTACGATCAGTTTTCTTGAACACAGATACTATTAATGAACTTAGACGGTCAATAAGGTCCTGATGAGGGATTGTAGTATAGAGAGTCGAGAAATCCCATGTGGATACATGTCTGTACGGTATGTGACCTTTAGCATCAAGTTCTTCCGTAAGACATTTTGAGTTTTTCAATATCCACATACATTCAACGCCAGAGTTCTTAGAAATAGTGGCGCAATACCTTTCCCAAAATGCTTTTACCTCCTGAAGGGCCGTCGTCAATACGAGTTGAAAGAAGCTTGGTGGTGCAGCTTCTAGAACCAGCTATGAATCTAGCTTTGTATGGTGATTTATGCATTTTGGGAGTCCAGTATAGTTTTGGTATGTCGTTATGATTGGTTGGAAGACAAATACCTCTTTCCCTGAGAAACTTTTTGTGATTGTTAAATAAATCTTCCGGAGTAAATGCACTTTGAGAGTAAGTAGACGTCTTTGATGAAGATATGTCTACACTCAATTCTTTAACCAGCACCTGGTAATAGGAATATTTACATATGAATATTATATTATTCGGAGCCTTGTCTGCTGGGGCTATGACGAATTTACTCTGGAGATTTGCTAGAACTTCTTGCGAATTGAGGTTTCTCAGTACTTGTTTTGCTTGGGGAAGAGTACTTCTGTCAATATGGCGGATTGTTTCAACGACCTTGCTCTTAGTGAGGTCCAGCCAATCAGCGAGTACTGTAGGTTCAACTTTTTCTCGCTTAGACCAATCAATAACGTACTGTTCCAATGCAGACAGGACTATCTTCTGGTCGGCCTTCAGATTTATTCTTCTTGGCTCTCTATATTTAGGTCCTTTCATCAGGAGTAATTTCAGATCCTTATCGCTCACCACATCAAGGTCACCAGTCACAATAGGTTTGCATGGTGTATAGATAAAGTTCGACGATTCACAATCACAACTATAGCCTCCTGACGTGTATAAGTTCCAGTCAAACTTCTTGACAGCATTGGAGTAATTGAATATTTTGGTGGCTATAGATTTAGTATACTCAATTTAAGCTGTCTGAGTGACTATTGTATTGTTAATTGACACTCAGGCACCCGCCGTGAAGTAATTAGCAAAGGTGTTAACATTTCTCACCTGAACAAGTATTAGCAAGTTTTTAAAGTTTAAATTGGATTTTAAAGCACATTGATGAATGAACTTAGTGTAATAGTTATAAAAAATAAATAGGAATTCGAGTAGGTCCCATAAGACAGATAAAAATGTATTTGACAATATAATTCAATCAAAAAATTAGGATTAATTCTTCAGATGTTTAGCTGGACACATTTTGCTCGATTTCTAGACTTTCATTTTTTTACAAAATCCGAGATTTAAACGTTTATTTCTCGAAAAGTATCCATGCTACGCCTTTGAAATTTGGCATGCTTATTACTTATAAGGTGATCTAGTAAACTTTTCTCACTTTTTGTAAGTTTGGTTTTGTTTTTTAATTATTCAACTTTAAAGACAAATTATCGTAAAATAGCACGTTTTTTTCAATTAATTTTAGTAAAATTGCTGTAAAAACAAAACCAGGCAAAAATTTTAAAAAATGAGATAGCGTTTACTAGTTCAAGTTGTCTCCTATCATGGTATACCGTCAAAGTCGAAACAAAATCAACATTTTTCATGAAATTTAAATTGAAAAATGGACGCTATTGTTTTCGTTTGAATTAATTTAACTTGGAATCATTGCTACACAATAGCAGTGTCGGTTATACCAATCATATAGGTGGAATCCCTACGATATATGCTTTCATAAAACACATAGTTTATTATGGTTATCTTGTATATTTATTGGTACAGAAGACAAATTGTCACGGGGGTGCAAAAACTGACTCTACGGGGATAGCTATCCTTAAACAGGAAGAATTGCTGGACAAGGACACCTACAAATACTTGTATGATCCGCTACTCAAGATGAAAATTCCTCACATGTATTAGCTACCTAAGATTCAGAAAATCAAGCAAATCCTGGAAAATCTCGACTCGATTAATCCGGGCGACATATCCAATATATCTGTGCCGGGACGACCGATTATCTCACAATGCGACTCACCTACTTCGAAACTGGGGAGATACTTAGATTTCTTCCTGTTGCCTATTATTAGAAAGCAACATACATATCTTGCGGATACTTCAAATTTCATTAATGAAATAGAAAGTATGCCCATCCCGAGCAATGCTATCCTTGTTACATATGATATCACCTCGCTTTACACTAATCTGAGTTTTGAAGAGATAGCTGCAGCCCTGAAGACTGATCTCACGACGAACAACGATATCGTATATGACCTAAAAAGGAAATAGAAATAGCCAACGTTATCCTGACAGAAAGCGAATTTGCATTTAATGGTAAATATTACCGCCAAATCGTGGGAGCACCAATGGGGCAATTCCTTCACCTGAGTTATGTGATTCTGCTATTTATCAGCACATCAACAAACTTATGGAGCGGTTCCCCTTACGGCATAATATCCTGCTTCACAAACGATACTGGGACGATGGCTATTGAACTTATAATGGTCCAGAAAAAGACATACGAGACTTCTTTGAGATGAAAAATAATGCCCATCCTCTCTTAAAGTTTACTTTCGAGATATCGGGCAGATCTATCAGATTTTTGGATACCGTAACATTCAAAGGGGATAGATTTGACAGCAGTGGTATTCTGGACATCAAATGTCACACCAAGGCAACCGAAACATACCAGTATCTACACCGAGAATCGGCCCATCCACCCTTCTGCATCAAATCCTTTATAAAAGGAGAGGCAATTAAATACGTAAGGAACTGCAACAATTCCAGTGACTTCTGCGAGAAAGTTAAAGTCTTCAAAAATAAACTTAAACTCAGGGGATACGAACAGAGTGAAATCGAGAAAGCACTCATGGAGGTTGAACACTGTGAGAGATCGAAACTTCTACACAGAACCAAGCACTTGTAAGCAGACTCGACCGGTATTTATCAAGCCGACGCGATTCATCACAACATTCCAACCCAGCATTTTTTTATAATTTTTTATCAGCTGGCGTGATCCGTCACGCCAGCTGATAAAAATTATAAAAAAATACTGGAATATAATACAGACTGACCCTAAAACCAGCCGACTATTCCCACATATACAGAAGAGAACGGAATTTAAAAGAACTCCTACGGAAATCTAAGATCTAATAGCCGTACGGCGAAGCGAATGCTGATGCGAATGGCACCTGCGAGACTTGTATCATCTATAGATAACTATACTTGGCTGAGACGTGACCCCTGATGAGAAATATGCCTGGGATGATATACATAAGTTATATTCCCGAAATACTGGCTTTGAGGTACATTAGTACACATCTATGAAGATGCGCTAGCATACTCATATATAGGTTAAACTCAGGCTACTGTAGGGTCAGGACACACCGTGAAAGTGGGTGTGTATATGAACATCTTCTCATACAAATTGACCGATAATGCTACATTTATGTCAGGAAAATGAAGTTTAGCAGCTTTTCTATGAGAAACACTAATGTTTTAATACATTAGAATGATTAGCGATCATCATCTATCACATTCATGACAAATATTTTGTCCCGTTCTGCCTCTTTCACAAAAACCTCAAATTTAGCCAATTTCTTGAAAATGGGGGGTGGGGTAATATTTTCAGTCATTGCTCGGTTGCAGGAACCTACGATCATTTCTATTTTGAGGGGAAGGGCACTTCTTTGCGCAAATTTAGATATCCTGATAAGGTAGTTTGGTTGCTTGGAGAACACACTGTAATAAATTTACTAAAATTTGAAAAATCAAAGAGTGATCTTCTTTATGCAACAGAAATGGTTGTACGTATGCAAGGGAGAAAATGTTTACGGGGCGCTAAACTAAACCACCTTTTCACATTGGGCCATCTGACTTAGACAACTTGGACCCAAGACAAGGCTTCACAAATGACAATCTATACAACACCACAAACTATTGGGGACGATGTCGTAACGGTTCATCAATCACGGACTGGAGTGGGAATAAACTTGTGGCGCACAACCTGGTGCTTCCGGGAAGCCGGCGATCAGAATTTCTGGCAGCCAGGATGGCTGCTTCCCGGTAAACCGAGGATGCCCACCACATATGGAATCCACCCCACCAGGCCAGCCATCCTGTGGATCACATAGCAATACACATGTTGCAACAACTGGTCTGATGGCCAAGAATGTCCCGGGGACCAGCGTCCGTTGTCATATCTTTTAGCAATATACCAAGGGCGGACACCTACCATATCAAAAATGTCCTATCTCAGTTAAAAGACAGGAGCCGGACACTCGTAGCCACCGGACACCCCAAGCCTCCACACCACACATAGCCTCCACCAGGCCAGCCATCCCGAAAACCGCAGATTGATGAACACTCAGAAATATTCAGGGAATAATCCCGAACATCCCCGAGAGGGCAGGCTGCAACAATTGCTGCCGTCGTCGGAACGTGCCGGCCCGGGGGAGGTAGGCCTGGACCATAAGGGCCACGAAACCTTCTAAAGAGAGCCAGTGTCCGGCGGCACCTCTAAAGGACATCCCGCCACCGGCAATCCAACGCGACCCTATTGTCTAGTTGACCCAATCGGCACCCATGAACATCCGCCCCTCCATCCAATTGACCCAACTGTTGATCCTATTCAACCATTTACTGACCTTGGGCGTATAATTCACTATCCAATTGGTCCAGACTTCCAAGAAGTCTAAGCCTATTACCTGTCCCTTCTAGCCTATAGCTCGGCTATAAGCCTGGCACTAAGCTAAATCGCCTACATAAAATCTTTAAGGCTAACCAATCTGCCCTAATCCTTCAAAGCTACCACACATACATCTCGACTACTTCTCACCCCCTTCAATTTTTTGCAGTGCTTCATCTATGATTATTAACACATCAACGGCCCCAAATCTGCCATGTCAACCAACGTGGAATGATATATATGGTATATGCAGACAAATCAAAAAGAAATAATGAATACTCAATCACAATCCAATCAAATACATTTAAAGACTTTCAGTAATTTTCCAATTCAGAAACTCACTGAAACAAATGAAAGTCAGTCCAAAGTGGAATGACATACGGTTGCTGCAAACAATTCAAAAGAAATAAAGAATACCAATCACAATCTAATCAAATAAATTCATTTCAGAAACTCACTGAAATAAACGAAAAACAATCCACATATTTTGACACCAAAAAATAAATAATAGTGTCAACTCCTCACGCTCAGTGATCCTCCACTCCAGAAAATCACTGAAACAAATAAAACAGTTCACAACAGTACGTCCAAATTTGACACCAAAAATAACCCATAGTGTCAACTTCTCAGACCCAGAGAATGAAAAATATTTAAACATGTGCACTGCTCAAGTTCAAAATAATGAAACACATTCATGAACCAAATGCACACGTGTTACAGCAGTCAACACGTTCTAGTGTGCCTATTCAGCTACATCCATTAGCGAAAAAGAAAAAGAACAAGACCCATCTCCAGAACAAGTGCAACACGTGCTACCACACGCATTGCAACTTCTCTGTTAATCTTGCACTATTTCAATTTACAACTAATTATCAATGGTGCCCGAAACCAACCAAGCACCACCCAGCCCAGGAGGTCTTTCGATCAAGGAGCCAATACTCTCTCGTTTATTTCCAAAATAATTCCAAATGTGTAACCAAAGGCAACAACCAACATTTGTTGACATGCTTCTCTAGAACCATCACCCCCATAGTGTCCAACATCATGAACAACCTTCAGTCTATCATTCAGACCCCTCACGGATGAAACATAGGCACGATCTCATTCAATTTCAAACAAAACATAATTTCCTGAACTAATCCAAGAGAAGGGAGAATCGCATTTAATACAACCGAGTCAATTTATCCGGTTTTAACCAATATATTGGTCACGAACGGTCAACATGCCACTACTGATAACATACCGCGTTTATCACAGGACAATAAAACTGTATATACGGCGACGCCAAGTTCAATAAATGAATAGAGTAATACACTATTTCCAAGAAATGTTGGCTAATTGAGCTGGCTATTTACCAGAAATATATTTAATAGCAGACCGAAATGAACACTTCAAGTCTCTCAAAGAGGCGAAACGATTAACTGCCACACTACACAGACCTATATATGTTGTCGACAGTGCCAAATTATACCGTGTAGGCCTTATTTACAGAACAGCGCGTCTATCACAGGGCAATACAACTGTATATACGGCGACGCCAAGTTTAATGAGTAAATGCGATACACTATTTCCAAGAAATGTTGACAAGCTCAGCTGGCTATATACCAGCAATATATTTAGTAGCACAGACCGAATGGAACATATTTAATAGCCCAGGCCGAATTAGACAGAACTTATTTCCCAACAAAAAGCGGCTATAATCACACGAACTAATGTGTTGTAGATGGTGCCGAATTTATCCTCGCGTAGGCCTTACTTATAGCATAGCGCGCCCATCACAGGGCAACAATACTGTATATACAGCGACACCAAGTTTATTAAATGACTACGACCGACACACTATCTCCTAGAAATACCAGCCGGCCAAACACCAGAAAAAAATGTTGATAGCCCGGACTGAAATGAACAGAATCTCCCAAGAAAGGCGAAACGAATAATCGCGACACCATACAAGCCTGTGTGCAAATTCACTATCGCCTGAGCCAGCCAGCCGGACAAAGAAAAACCTGTTCTAAACTACATTCTTCAAGTTCAATCAACAGCCGGTCTGTCGTGAAAGAATTTATACAGAACCGTCTACTAGAATAGCCCACATATGTCAGGATGGCCTTCTCCCGGTAAAACAATTCGACCTACAATCTACCCCTGGATAGCCGGCCAATACAACAGGGGTTGGGGGAACCCGAACAAAGGAAAAATGGCCTGCTTCCATACCGTACCGCGTGCGTTTACCGGGAAATTTTATCAATCTTCCAGGCATAAATTGGTTCTCAACCGAAAAAAGCAATTAATTTTATGTCTGACGCCAGCTGTCGTAGAGAGGTGTGCCTCGCCTAGCAACACCTACTGCGATAGAGAGCTAAAATATCCCGCATTAAAATCCTCCCATCCAACCACCCGAATTCACGTGTTATCTCAATGGAAACACTCTCTCGTCTCATCTATCTCAGTGCATGCACGAAGATTCCCGAAGTTCTAGCTTCGGGCCTAAACCGGTTTGGAGTAGTTATGTTCGGAACCAACCCGGAAAGAGGCAATCTCCTGGCATGTACGATTTATTTCGAGGTAACAGGGCTAGCAGTTTGGATCGTAAAGCTACCTCTGCAACACCAGTATTGACTCTGGCAAGCTAGACTGCTATTCAGATAAGCGAGACCGCTATTCGGGTAGCCGGTGATGCATAGCAGCGCACCTAACAGCGCCCCCTGGCGTCCGATTTGGATCTGAATATTCAGACGTACAGAGCATGACATTCTCTCTTACTATGCAGAGTTTAGAGTTCAAAATACTGATAATAACAGATATACACATTCTTTTCTCCATATCTTCATGCGCTCTGCGAATTACGACCCAGTGCAGCCGGAAGGTTTCACACCGACAGCTTAGGTAGCATACAAACTCTTACATTGGGAGAATGGAAATACTAGGTCGGCTTCTCCCAAAAATAAGAACAATAAATGGTAAACAATAAGCATAAAACAACACGTAAGGAATCAACCGACAACACATATGGTCTATTTGAACTGTGAATGACCATCGTACACACACATATCGTATCCGAACATAATGTTTCCCGAAAGTGGAGAGATTTATATCTGTCTTATTTAATTACGTATGACCGTCGTACAAATACATACAATCTCCTCGCTGTAGTATAGAGTTGTAGGGCCACCAGTATCCATTGATGAAGAAAACCATGCGAGTGCAGTTCGGGATACGCGTTATAGTCCAGTGGGATAGCAAAATATTTCCTTATTACTCAGGCTAGGGCGTTGAAACTTCCCACGATATATCTTGGGCTGAAGCTCTAATCAGAAAATGTAAAAACATGGCCGCTCTGATGACGTCACAGTGGCGTCATATTAAAAAATATGCGTTTTGGGGTCGATTTTTCGATCAGATTTTCCGATGGTTTATTTATACTTCTTTTCTCCGATAACCAATTAGAATATAATTATCCAATATGAAATAAAATAGTTTCGGGCACTTTTGTGAGAAAAAAGTCAAATATTTTGAAGGAAATAGGATAGGCTTCTAGTCAGTTACCAATTGCACATGTATTATGAATTTGGACAACCTATCTTCACTCCTTTAAATGAAAATTATTGTCAGATGATATTATTTGTGTATGTACAACTATACTTGGAGTTATCTGATCCTAACCTTGTTCTGGCGCACCTAGACACCCTTGCACGAGGTACCCATGGCAACAATCGATTGCATCAGCATCCAGTCAGCCTTTTCGATGCTAGATGCAATACTTACAAGAAACAAAGGATATTCACCATTCTTACTTTATTCAAAATTTCTCTCTTTGGGGGCACGTCTTGATATCGACACTTTATTGGATTATTTCATTGGTATATGCCCCCATTAATTGCCGGACATTATTTCTTTGACCGGCTCTGTCATTTATAATAAATGACCTTATCACAAACTGCTGTGTTTGATTTTGTATGTATTAGTTAGCAAACTGAGCTTCATCTCTGACCGATCTTGTAGCGTACACAAAACTTATTGCTAATGCTAAATTTAACCTTGATAAAACAGGTGAACGTCAGTCATTTTCATTAGGCTTCTGATCCATCACCAACTGCATACATGTGGTATAACATCAAAGATGGACAGACAGACAGAGAGATAGACGGACGGACAGACAGATGACATGGACAATTCAATTCCATTTGAGGCATCATTATCTATTATCTTCAAAGTGTAAATATTCTGTCAAAATGCACCAGAACACACCATTTTACTCAAATTAGATATAAAAATTTCTCAGGTGAGACGTGCCACATAGCAGGAATGTAGACGTTTCACTTTAAAAATCTTTCTACTTTTTCAGTCTAATAGTTATCAACAATTGTAACTATGCTGTCGAAATGCAACGGGCTGTGCCATTTCACATCTTGAGTTTCAAATAAATTCTGGAGACCTCCACATTTAAAACTAAAAACATTGAGTTTTAATCGAGTGATAATTTATTCTGTCAAAATGCACTGGTCAGAACAAATCATTTTACATAAATTCGATATAAAAATTTCACAGGTGGGGCGTGCCATATAGCAGGAATGTAGAAGTTTCACTTTAAAAATCTTTCTACTTTTTCAGTCTAAATAATATTTATCAACAGTTGTAACTATGATTTCAAAATGCAATGGTATGTACCATTTCATATATCGAGTTTCAGATAAATTATGGGAACCCCTGCACATAAAAGAAAGCAAAAATTGAGCATAAACCAAGTGATAATTTGTGATTTCATTGAAAATTGACCAGAATGCATCTCCAGACATCTTGAATCCCAGGGCTTCACAGCCACTGGAGAAATTTAATTGGGATAGCCATACCACTGAACAGGATCAAATTATTATTATCAGTATTTGAGAGAGAAGTAGCACTGATTTTGAAAAGGAAGTGTTCACTTTGTTGACACAAGCAGTCTACTAGTCCCCTTATATAAAGTGCATTATGCAACAAGTCAACCACTTCAGATTGTATTACCTGAATGGTCAACGTGCAGGCATAGGCATACAATATGTAGGCCTGCAAGGTAAAGGGGATTATCAACGTCAGAGTTTGTCTATTTGACCAAAATGTCATGAATTCAAGCTCTCTTAAATCCTTGCCATTCTCCGTACAATATCACATATGGTAGCATATTTTCTGTGTCTGCATTTTAGTTATGTGTGTAAGCAGGGTCTGATGTAATCTTATTTAGATATATTTAGCTATCAATACCCCCAATGCCACATATATGCCAGCGCTAACAGCACCAATGTCCTTTCAATCCATTTTTTAAACCATAAAGTTAATAAAATTATGAACTGTAAAAAAGAATGTATAATGAAATATAGTAAAGCATTATGTTGATGGGCCGCGAAATCCGTATGGTACCGCAATTTCTATAATAATAAAAAAAAAACCCACTTCCAATCCTTTGAAATCCTTTGCTTAACAAGATCACAATAACAAACTTCATGAAGAGCCAATGAATTGTACTATATAAGTTTACTGTCTATAGTGCTACCCAATGATGAACAAACATCACGAAACTACATGATGAAGCAAAATCCCCAGATCTGGCTTGGGGTATGTAGATATTGGACTTGATTCATGAGAATTTCACGTATTTAAAAAAATGGCTATTTGGCTTACAATGGATGTAAATTATAACAATGGGAATGTTCTATTCATGTTAGAAAATTAGAATTACTTTTCTCCGATTCAAAGAAGTAAATTTCCATTTTTGTGAAAAGAAATCTTATTTTGAGATGCAGAAACACGCCTCCATCATTTCGCGAACACCACCAAAATCTTGTCAGTCCTTTGCCTATCTTGCAAGATCATTATACCCAAATTTCATGGAAATCAAACAAGTTGTTTAGAAGAGATCATGTTACACAGCTTTACCTGCATTCTCGTCCATAATGTCACCTAGTGATGTCCAAATACCACGAAAAACAAGCAGGTGAAATCTAAAGCCCTAGGGAGAGAGTTCAGTGGAAAGTCAGATATATGTAATTGTGATTTTTCATTTAGATGGCAATTTGGTTTGCACCGACAGGGAATTATCATGTCGGCAATCCTATATTTATGCTTGACAACCTAGAATATAACTATTTCTAAATATTCCTCCAAGCGAATTGGTAAATTTTCATTTCACGAAAAACTTCTTGTTTTGAGACGCAAAAATGTGCCTTTATAATTATGCCAGCTATACCAAAACCTTTTCAGCACATTGCCTATCCTTCAAGACCAAAGTAATGAAATTTTATAGAAATCAAACAAGCCGTTCAAACGAAATCGTGAGAGAAAGGTTTACCTATGTTCTGACTACAGCGCCACCTAGTGGTGAACAGCGGCTATCAAAACACAACCAGAGCGGAGCCGTTTCTCATGAAAACATAAGAGCATCCACTTTAAGTGGAAATGCTCTACATTGTAATTAACCACAATATATAGTGCGTACATTTTCAGACGAAGTCGTTGCGTTTATCAAATGGTATTTAATTTTAATAGCTTGTTGGAAGTGGATGATATTCGGTCATTGTGAATCAAAGGCGACCACGTGCAAGTAGAACAATCTGCATGGATCTTGGTTGGATCATCGGTGAACCTACCATGGAACATCTTTGAAACTTTGATGTTTGTCTCTAATATAATATCGCATTCCAAGATTAAAACCTAGCAGTTTTCAGAATAACTAATGCTAACATCCCATGATATAGCATGTTTGAAATATAATGATGTTCAATTTTAATCGACCGTTTTCTTGTCAAATTACCTGAAAATTGAGACTTCGGGAATCCTCTTTGCGGTCCTCTCTGACCGTTGTCTGCGCATGTATCCTCAAGCACCCAAAACCTGCATCCTGGACTTTCCAAGCGAATTGTAGTTCATATAAACTTGTTCCGCTGCATGGATTAATTGTTCATTTGCATTGTTCTATTTAATCATTAAGGCTCCTTAGTTCCTACCTGGCTGGTGCTATATTCACGTCAGGGCTGTAATGATATGAATAAAATGTGCCAACGAGAAACAAGGGGATGGCAAAAATATGATCAGCTTAATATACCGTAGACCTACATTGGTATCATTGCTCAGTATAGCCCTTTCCGGAAAGTGTCTGATCTCCCCCTGAATAACTGCCGCTCTTTAAGATTAGAGGTATTAGAAGCTGCTTCCGCAAAGTAGTCCCCTCACTTTTATCGAAGTTCTCTGCACCAATACGCCCCTGGTGGAACAAGGGAGATAAAACGCTTTCTGAATTAGGCTATACGCACGTACAGGAGGGGATGGGATCATCACGTAAATAGGCATACACGAGGAAAGGGGGGGTCAATAATCCCAGATATTGAGCATACATAATTTATGCTCTCCTTGCCCAGTGTACTCGTATACCGGTGCAAACAGGCATATATCTTTCGAGATTTGCTTTGACTAGGGTAGCACAGATGGCTACCACAATCGTTCATTGTATGAATCTGAAGTATTTTAGTTAGTCAAGCCTACCAGGCCATCCCCGCCAAACGTTCTATATTATCTCCGAAACGACGAAGAATTCAGAGATGTCACTCCAGAACATTATTGTCGATCAAATTAAAAGTCGTGTTTTCGTCGTTTGTCTTCAAAATATTTGAATTTTTTTCTCATAAACGTGCCCACAATTATTTTATTTCACATTGGATAATTATTTCGTAATTTGTTATGCAGTATTTTCGGAGAAAAACTATAAATTAAAACATTAGACCGGAAAATTGACCGATTTTTTGTTCTTTTTCACTGTCACTGTGTAACTGTGGCGTCATCAAAGAGAACATCTTGGATTTGTTTTCCTTTTTTTTTTTTTGGTAGAGTTGACCCCTAGATATATTGAGAGAAGTTTCAATGCTCTAGCACAAGTGGTGAGGACAATATTTAGGGAACCTGATGCAGCTTATGCCGGATAGCCAACGGTGCCGCCTATATACTCGCTAGAGATACCCCTTGAACACATGGGAATGGATGGCGTTCATGGAAAATGCGACTGTATCTTTCAGCCAATCAGCAAAAGCAACAACCTGCGTATATTGACCAATCAGAACACTTGTTCACCGCGACCATGGCGACCAAAAACACAACAAAAACACCACAGTTGCGAGTGAGTGAGTGAGTAAGTGAGTAGTAGGGTTTAACGTCGTTTTCAACCTTGTTTCAGTCATATCACGACGGTGCCTACAATGTGCCAGATCACGAGAGTGCTCACAGCTCCTATTACCCTGGACATTGATCAGCCCAGCCAGTACGGGACGACCTTTATTACCTCCGTTTAATAGATTGAAACTTACTTTTATCTGGATCAAAGGATAACGGCAAAAATAGCGTCGGTACTGTTCCAGTACATTTCCACCAAAGTAATGAAACAGTACTGAAATATAACTGCACTGAAACAGTACTATTCAGTACTGCTAAATATCACCGACAACTATTTTGGTACTGTTATATTTCAGTACTGTAATATGTTTCAGTACTGAATAACTACTGGTATGTAGCAGTACTGTTTCGGTGCTGTTGGTTATATTTCAGTACTGTTTCAGTGTTTTGTTAGAAATGTACTGAAACAGTACTGACGCTATTTTTGCTGTGTAGTACCGAGTATTTTTTTAGTTGAATTATCCCGACATATTGGAGAAACTATCACATTGTGTCAGACACCTACACCATCCGCAACATGTACATTCACCGGGCACTATTTCAGTGGCATTGACGCACGCACGGCTCCTTTCGTAATGCTACCCCGTGACACGGGCGCACCGCTCCTTTTATAGATGTAATATTAAATATCTGAGCCACAAACATGTAGCTAATATGATACGGTAATATACGTCCTTCACTCAGGCAAACAAGTACAAAGGCACAGGCTGATGTCAAAACCCCAATTTCGTTCTAGGTAATTCGAGTTGATGGATCTTATTGCAACTTGGATAGGAAGAAGACAACAAGGCAAAAAATTGTTAAATAAAAATCTATTATTTGTTTATTATACCCACTATGCTTTACTTACAGTTCATAAATAATAATTTAGATTTTGTCAATTCTCTCGTTTCAAATATATCAAACGCGTGGGTCAACAGTTACAAACCCAACTACTAAGCACCTGGTGGCACGGTTCTGCTGTCTATCAAAATGTTAACACTTGAACAGTTCTGTGAAAAATGAGATAAATCTAAGACCTGAATATTTACATGCATATGTACGAACCCCAAATTATTAATATTTGAGTATGAAAGGCGCTATATTTAAATGTATCGACTAAAAACCAAGACAGTATCTAGCATATAGTTTACATCAAGTTTGATCCAGCTCCGATATAAAATGATAACCTTTTGCTCAATGTATTTATCAATTGATAGGTGGATTGTAGTTCAGTTGACAACAACAGGATCGTCGATAATACAGTGTATTTACTAGTCACAAAATTTCTGATTGGTTGATTTGAAGATTTTAAATTATTTAGACGAATGCCGTTAGTTCATGAAGAAAACTACAAGAGGCAGGAACCAATCACAAAGTTCTATTGCAGTTCCTCCTGTCCAGAATTGTTTGGGCAGAATCTGTTATTGGCCAGTGATTCTCCAAGAAGAATTCGTGAAACATGAGAAATTCTTTCAATATTCTCCAAATGCAAGAAATGGAACCTGGGAGGATCCGACGCCACGTGATCTCTCAAGCACCAACCAGCTGGACGTCTGGTCGAGACGCCCTCGCCGACAACGATGACATAGACAACAGAAAGTGCCCCTAGTCTTTGCGCCGCGCGGTACACAGCTCGGGCACAATCCTCTGTGTAAGAAGTCAGAAGAAGGACTTCTTTCGTTGAATTGTTATACGCACGGATTCCTGCAAATAGAAGAAGAAAATCTCTTCAGAAATTAAAAACAGATGGGAGAAAATCATGGCAAATGAAAACTTCTGACTCAAGAGGCCGGAAGTTACAATAACAGGACTATTACCTGAGAAGATGCATCGTTAGAAAAGTGCAAATCTCATTCTGCAATCCTCGGGGGAAATTCAGCGAAATCTGTCTCTATATTAGAAGCTTGTAGGGAGCATTTCCCCTGATGGTCGGTTGTTGAACTAATTAGATTCCGCACAGCTATGGTTATTTTCCAGATATGTGTATTTGTGGATCTGTCTGCTTGACTCGGCTTATCCGGCGTACATGGTGATTGTAGGATAATATTTATGCTGGGATAATTTGCCATCGTGATGGTAATTTTCTGAAATAATTTGTGCATCCGCTTTAGTGACTAAGCGTTTCCGGCGTATCACATCTGCCTACTTATAAGACATTTATGCTAAGATTTTCAGAGTGTAATTCGGTTTTCGGTGTAGATTTCCCCTCGGAAGATCCGAATGAAGCATTCTGTTTCTTGCCACATCGTTACTTTACTGCTATTTACACCGGGGTTGCACATATGTGACCGCACCATGCATATTTCAAAGGATGTGATTTTCACAGTCACTTAGACCTCAGTCCCACCTTTTCTGTTCGAGCCTACCCTGAGGTTCAAAATCGTAAAAACTTTTCTGTGAAGATTCTTTATACGCACGTTCATAAAGTTAGGCCGCGGCTTTACGCGATGACAGATGGAACTGTTAAACGGGCTAGTCCAGACCATACTCGTTACCCAAAAGAATATCGGAACAACATACACTTTCAGGAAAGGTTGTAATTTGTTGGTTCTCCAACACATTTCCCTACATAAACAATCCCTCCCCCCCCCCCCCCCCCGCTAAATGTTTATTAGGTTAGGGTATATCTTCTTCAACTTACCAAAACTTTCGTTGATAAACCTTCTGGCGAAGTCGAGTGGCGGAAAGAGGTTAGATTGTCGTGATGGATGCCAGTACCTGGGAACTCTCAGAATCTGATCTTGTATGATAGCCCTGCCTACATTGTCAAAGAATTTGCGAATGCGATTGGCTGTCACATGAAACTCTCCCAGGGCAATTCGATTATCTGGGGCATTTCCGCCGATTTCCCCGCAGATTTTCCCAACGAGGTTTGCTACCAGAGCTTTGTAATAGGGAAACATACTGGGTGAGATGTTAATGTCCATCATCAGGAGGATGTCACGTGATAAGGTGTAGCGGCTGTTACTGTTGCCTCCCCCGAGACTATACGAAGGTCTGTCACCCGGAAGGAATCGAGAGAGAAACGTATCCTCGGCAGGAACATAATTAGGTGCATCTACATAACGAAGAAAAATGGAGGTTAGCAACAGGTCAATATTGCATTTGGTAATGTCTTACGGAAGAACTTGATGCTAAATGTCACATACCTCACATACAGACATGTATCCACAAGGGATTTCTCGACTCTCTATACTACAATCCCTCATCAGGACCTTATTACCCGTCTTAGTTCATTAAAAGTATCGGTGTTCAAGAAAACTGATCGCCGATGTATTGATGTCTGAAGCCGTAAAGCATTCTTTAGCTCTACTGCAAACAAGGGATATCATTCATGGGATGTTTCTATGATAAAAGAGTGTCTCGAATTTCTAATTAATAATAATTAATGTGAAATTTGGCAATACAATATATCAACGGCATATAGTTATCACAATGGGTACTAATTATGCACCCATTTTGACTCACCTATATATGTTCTCTTATGAATGCGACTATATTTAAAGCTCGTTCCTTCTCATTCACCAAACGATAAATATACGATCTTCATGCTGTGGATAATCGCTATATAAATGACGCAGTGTAGGATATATATCCACCTTCACTGGATTTGAAGGAAACTAGAGATGGCCCTTGTGGCACATCTCACTTAGACCTATATCTTTATAAAAATGAAGCGCTGACTTTACGATAAAAAAGATGATTACAATTGACATCGTAAACTATCCCTATCTGGACAGTGATATACGAGAGGGGCCTGCATGTGGCGTATACATATCTCGCCTAGTAGCGTTGGCTAGATCATGTGTTAAATGTGACGATTTTAATCAACGTCACAAAACATTGTTGCAGAAACTGATAAAACAGAGCTATATCATCAAGCGCCTTCACTCGAAGTTTCTCAAATTTGGCGATACATATCGCATGCTGACAACAAAATACGACCGTAGCGTGCAAGATCTATGGCGGTACGTTTCGTAACTTGAATTGTGTCCAATTCCGCTTAACCCGGGGCTAGGGGCTGTACGAACCTATGTATTTCAAGATCTTTATAGTGTTCATATTAACATCACAATCAAAGCGTGACTGAGATATATCATACTCTAGATAACAACTTTACAACCTATATCATATGGATTAAGAATGCTGATCAGCGATACGAATTGTAGGAAATTAGCCCAGTTTTATGTATACTGTGATTTATCCTTTTAATTTGGTGCTAATGATATTATATGAATTGGGTTTTTGGATTATGGACGCGGAAATTCTTTAATGGACGACGGCTGAATATTGAATGACGGACTAGACCTTTATATTAATATAATATACTTGTACGTGGATGATACGGTACTATACAGCTTGAAAAAGTCGGCGTCTCTTAACAAGATCGAGCGGGGGTAGACAAACTTTTCACCGTAATTCTGGAACAGTTACGATGGAAAAGAGATGAATTTGTTTTAAAGATCTGGATTTTGCCATTGCACTTTTATTTGTACGCGGTTCTAGAAAAGTCCCAGACATCAATCTCATACATTACATGTAGATTCTTTCAGTGAAATCAGCCACAAAATCAGCTGAAGAAAACCTTTCGACGAGATTTCTCCAGAGCAGCAAAGTAATATACGTTTTCATTGGCAAGAAGACATTTGAACAGTACTGGAATAACGGAAAATATGTTGGTGCCTCTCCCGGCCCCCTTCTTCTAGGTTTTGGCAAATATCACCCTACTGAATCGACAAGTATGATTGTAGGTGAATGCACCAGTCCATGTGTCATGCGACCATGAACTGTAGATTGGATCACTTCACATTGAAGCCGGATAACAGCTGCAATGTTATAATGAAGCAACATATGATTGTATATCAGATATGTCGACAGTCCATGGTAGCTACCATTTGTCTTGGCAACAGTCCATTTGACGAATCATTGGCCAAGGTTACACGGTTCACGTCAGTTCGGACTGACCGTATTTTGACCTACGATGGACTGTCGATCGGTCCGATGATGATACCATGGACTGTCGTAATATCAGACAGACAGAGAATAAACTATTAACATTTCATATTCCTCTTAAACACACACAAGTGAAAGGAATCGAGAGATGAATGAGTCAGTAAGTTCCCACGTGTTCATTTTGTGCTCATTTCCTCACACTATAATTCGATGCTAATACCTATCATGGACTGTCCACCAACACCTAAAAACACCTCTCGCCGCAAAAATGTTTAAAATTTTTGTTAACTTGGATTAGTAATAACCCTACATTTGGTGACAATATAGTACGATATCTCTACATCAAAACATTTTGACTGTGTTCACTGTCGTCTGGTCAGACACACGCCCACGCTTGATAACGAAAGCACCGAAAAACCTACCATTGACTGATTTGACACGTGACCGGCGGTGTTTACTTACAATCATACTTGTCGATTCAGTAGGGTGAATATGCGATCGAGTTGATCCTCTGTTTGGTTCCTATTGTAAACAAAGACTAAATTTACTGCAGTCGCTGTAATGTAATATAATTATGCAAAATTCAAATGGAATATGCCGAGGTTAAAGAAATGTATATTTATTCTGAACCATAGATAGGCCAGTAAAGTATGCTTTTTCAGACCATTCAGCAATTACGCCATGGCCCCTTGCAAACGCACGTTCTTCAGGCCAGCCGTTGTAGATCCACGTTTCCTAGCGAACGCCTGCAGATGCACGTTTCCGAATGCCATCGCCTGCAGACGCGCCTCAAAGGATCGTCTGCGGACTCACGTTCACCGAGCGAATGCCTTCAGACGGACATTCCCCAAGCGAACGCCTAAAGATTCACTTTCCACTGAGCGAACTGCTGCAGACCAACGTTCTCCGAGCACACCCGCTTCAGACGCACGTTCTCCGAGCACACCCGCTTCAGACGCACGTTCCCCGAGCGCATCCCCTTCAGGCGCACGTTCCCCGAGCGCATCCCCTTCAGGCGCACGTTCCCCGAGTAGACCCCATAGACCGTTCAAGCCAATCCAACACATGCAATTCTTGCACACGTTGCAACATCCCAACAGCGTATGCTTCGTTTCAGAGGCCCATTTCACTCAACCCCGTCCACAGTAGCAGAAGATGACGTGGCTATGACGTTCCTACGCACGCGCTTCTCAGTTTATCTCACTCTCTAGGGTTTGCACATGGGCGAACTACTTTTCTTATGCTTACTCACACCAACTGGGAAAATGAACATTCGTTTTATCGCTATAACAAAAATGCGCAAAGTAATGGGAACATCCGCTATAATACCGCAACCTGTAACCATCTGGGTCATCCATACGCGGCAGGACTGACCGTGGGAGCATGCGTATCTATTTTTAGCCTACTTTCAGCAACTATTAGGGAATTCCCCGAAATCAACACCACGTGATGTCGTCAGCCAATCAGCTGAACTCAACGTAACTCGCCATTTGCGAGTCATGTGCTCTCCCACTTGTTCAAAATTACAGATCTACAACACCTCTTAAATGATACCTAAGTTATTCATGTCTGTATCTTTTGTAAGCTCAGACAATACATGTTTCAGAAGTAGTATGTAAGGCATGTAATTTTTCAGATTTCTCGAGTCTGTTCTCCGCCGGATGAAGACCGGACAGTATACGGTAAAGTATTCGCAAGCCATCTTATGGATGGCCAAGTGTACGCAAATGTATGATACCGATATAAATATGTTATGATGTCATTTCCGGTGGTGTGCGCCGGTCGGGAATCCCGTCTGAAAACAAGTGCGGTGGTTGCACACTTCGTAAAACTCACCGCTTCTGTATTCTATCGTCCGTCCTGTACAGGGTCGTCCGCCACCACGGGCTCGTCGGAAGATATCCCTGGTTCGAACTTCGTACTGGTCGCCACCTTGGGGTGCCCACTCACTCCAAACGGAAAAGGCACAATCAACCGGCCCTTCGTCGATATATGCGGAACATAGGCTTGCACCAGCAAGGAAGACTACTAATGAAAACATCCAGGAACGTCTGTCGATTGACTTTAGGTTGTGTTAGGATTCCTCTTTCTTTCTCCACTCTTTTAGTCTCGACCATGATTGCGTCTTTCTTTATATTCCCTTTCAATAACACGGTATCCCGGAATCGCTCAGACCTTAGCCCTGAACTCGTCATAACGTAGATTTAGGTCACGTGAAATCTATCATACTTACGTGTCAATGTCAATGCAGTAAACATCCTCAAACAAAAGATCCGGTTGGGACCCTCCTAATTGGTTGAACCAATCAGATTCAAGGTACTCATATCGGAGTAAATAAAGTTTCCGGCTCTGGTTTCAATGAAGCAACGAGTCAGGCTGGTCACCGTGACATTTGTTTTACTAGTACCACATATACAAGTCCCAGTAGCTGATGACCGCTCATGTACTCTCACATGTACACAACTCACATACATGTATCCGGGTTGATTCTTTCAAGAGTGTGTGTTTATTCTTTATTGACTTCTGCTGGCAGTGCCGAGACGCTTTGTTTCTGTAATTATGTTCTCCAATTTACATTGTTTGTTCAAAGGGGTGTCATAGTCACATTCAGTCAGATTTGGGGAACATTTTGGTATATGATATTGGCCACGAACTGTATTGCCTATTTAGTAATCAGATCACTTGGGATTCTATGAAAAGAGGTATAGTTGCATATGTCACCCCCTTAAGGGGGTGAGGTATGCAACTATACCTTTTTTCATAGAATCACAGGTGAGCTGATTACTAATAGGCAATACAGTTGGTGGCCAATATCATATACCAAAATGTTCCCCAAACCTTGCTGAATGTGAATATGACACCCCTCTGAACGAACAATGTAAATTGGAGAATATAATTACATAAACAAAGCGTCTCAGCACTGCCAGCAGAAGTCAATAAAGAATAAACGCACACTCTTGAAAGATGGTCCTAAAAATTGTATGAAATCACTGCTACAACAAAGACTATGTAAGAAAAGAAAATTCCATCGACATAATTGTCCAAGGCAATGATAATTCGTGTCAGCCAATATGAAGGATAGTCCAAAGCTATGTAGAGCTATCCAAGACAGACCAGTGTGTCACACTCCTGTCACCAACCTGTGTTTTTTTTGAAAAGCTAAAATCTCTAAACCAGTTTGTGCAGTCAGTGAGGGAAATGCCCTGGATTCTTTCTATTCAATCCCCAACTGCCTATTGTCCATTCATTCACAGCCTGTTGCGATTCATCCTCGCTAAAACCAGGGGTATCCCTATCCTATAGATATAGCCCCTGATACGCTTGGGCAATGTATCACGATCAGCGACATACAGCGGCATCCTGCACATATTGACCAATCAGATCACTTAAGCACCGCGACCATGGCGACCGTGACAACAGATTCGAAAACACCATAGCCTGTGCGATACCCAGTGGCAGAAGAACATGCACCTTTTGAACAACCATGAACATTAATAAATATAAGTTTAAAACAAAATCTATTTGAAGAGAAAATAAACTCATTCATCTCCATTCATCTACCATCAAACATCCAACAAGCCAGGCAAATGTAGAAAACACCGAAGCTTTAATTGAATTGGGTTGAAACGCACGGATTTCTATAAAATTT
The DNA here is from genome assembly GCA_036873755.1 of Hanleya hanleyi. NCBI lineage: Eukaryota > Metazoa > Mollusca > Polyplacophora > Lepidopleurida > Hanleyidae > Hanleya > Hanleya hanleyi. The sequence continues at coordinate 5,037 of JAVTVY010010618.1, read as the reverse complement.
CACTGGTCTATCCATTACTATTTTATTGTTATGCGTACTTGGATTACATATTTTACATTCGGTATCAGCGAATAGTTTAGCAGCGAAAGTAAAACCCAAACGTATTTTACCATCTGCGCAGTTTTTCTAGGTGACGTAACTGGAGTGTGGGTGGAACGCGGTTTGCTGTGCAAGTTGGTCAAGGGTTCGCCTTTGGCTCACAAATAGAAACCTTGACGTGGTGAAGATGGTTGCGATTGTGCCTGGTTCTGAAAGAAGCTGCATAATTACTTGCCAATTGACACATATCTGTGATTTGATCCACATGTCGGGTACACAAAATACTTCCCAAAACATTCTTCATATCTAACATAGTCTCTGTTGTAAAACATAATATACACTATTTCAATATTGTGTGTTTAATATTTATGTCAGGAAATAAACAATAAATCTGGTCTTCTGGATATAATGCAGTTGTATTACCAACGTTGCGGCATTAACCTAATGCCTTCAGCAGGGTGTATAAAATGATTACAGCAAAGGGGCTATATATATAGCATTATCCGGATGATCTATCCAAAGATATCCGAGCTTTTAGCAAAAAGCTTAGAATGTGCGAATTAATGCATAACTCCAGTAATTATGATGATGAATCATTAGTTAGAAATTTGTCTACTTTTCGACCCCGTACCAGCGATGATGATCACTTGGAATTATTCATAGACAATTTGAATAACATCCCGTTAACATCTTCATCGAATACGCGGTCCAACATATCATCACACCAGAAATCTGCTATCAAGAATCTTTTATCAAACCCGGATTTAATTATCAAAGAGGCTGATAAAGGTAAAGCCGTTGTCATAATGGATAGAGATTATTATAAAGAGAAAATTCTGGAAATGATTAAGGACAAAAACACATACAAGGAAGAAGATTCTAACCCAGACAACCAAATATTAACGAATCTTCGCAAACTTGTTAGGAAGCACGAAACCATTTTAACTAAAAAGGAAATAGGTTATTTGACCAAATTTGAATCTAATAGCAGTAACTTTTACGGTCTCCCTAAGATTCACAAGTCTGAAGAAATAAAACAGGCTATCCAAATTCAAAAATCGGAACACGTTACAATTCCCCGTCCCCGTGACCTTAAATTCAGACCTATTATAGCCGGACCATCTTCCCCGACTCAAAGAATAAGCCATTTAACAGATATCCTTCTCCGACCTTTTATCAACCATGTCAAAAGTTATGTAAGAGATAGTTTGGATTTCTTAAACGGCCTACCAGATCAGGTGAATTCTGAAACTAAAATGGCTACATTTGATGTAAATAGTCTATACAGTAACATTCCGCATAGCCTAGGCCTTGAAGCCGTCAAGTACTGGCTCGATAATTTCCCTGCAACGCTCCATAGTCGTTTTAAGAAGGATTTTATCTTAGATAGCTTGGAATTCATTTTGAACAACAACTCGTTCTGTTTTAATGATCGTTTCTACAGGCAAGTCCTTGGTACGGCCATGGGAACCAAAGTGGCACCTGTTTACGCAACTCTGGTTATGGGTTACCTGGAGCTGACCCTATATGCCAAGATAAACACCTCTTATGGAGATAATTTTGGCCAGATATTCAAAGAAAACTGGCGTAGATATCTTGACGATTGCTTCATTTTTTGGCCCCTTGAAAATGGTTCACTTGAGTCATTGCATGACATTCTGAATTCCCTTCATCCTCAGATTTCTTTCACTATGGAAACAAGTGACGAGAGCATTCCATTTTTAGATATTCTTATTTTGAAATCTGAGGAAACTATAACCACAGACATCTACAGGAAACCAACGGACACACAACTATATCTCCACTTCCACTCCAACCATCCCAGACACACCAGAGAAAATATTCCCTACACTTTGGCACGCCGAATCTGCACTATCGTGTTAGATCCCAGTATTCGGGCGCTACGGCTAACTGAGCTGAAAACCTCTTTAATCTCTCGAGGTTACCCAGAGGGCCTTATTGATAAGGGAATAAGGAAGGCATCTGCCCAGCCCGTAAGCGAACTTCGTCAGTCATCTGCTAAAGCCACAAACGGAAATGTTATACCTCTCGTCACTACACACAACCCGAATAATAATAACATTTTCCCGATAGTGCTAAACACGTTACCTATTCTAAACAATAGTGCTAAAATGAAAGATATTGTTAACAATTCATCTTTTATTAATAGCAAGAGACAAGCCCCAAATCTTAAGAATATTCTTACAAAAGCTCGTTTTTCGGAAAGCCAGTTAGATGCACGGGTCGCGAAATGTAACCGATCGAAATGTGGCGCATGCATCCATATACTAGAAGGACCTAGCATTAAATTCAATGACACAAATTCTGTGTTTGAGGTTAAATTCAACATGTCATGTGACAGTAAATATGTTGTATACGCACTGATTTGTCAGGGCTGTGGAAAACAGTATATCGGTCAAACCACAGATTTAAGATCTAGATTAACTGTTCACAGGCAACAGATTAATAATGAAAACCATTGCCATCTCCCTGTCAGCCGACACATCAGACAGTGTGCCATACATTTGACCCCTTCTTTTAAAGTTTTCCCTTTTTACAAAGTACTAAATGAGAATCAAGCCTTATTGGATGTTAAAGAAACGATGTTTATAGAAAGGTATGGTTCCGAATTAAACGGATCACATAGACCTTGAATATATTTGTTATTTTGTTTGTTTAACAACTTTGTGAAATTAGATTTCATGCAATACATGTACGTATTTATCAAACTGTTGAAGCATGTCATATCCTGAAAATACCCACCTCTGCTTCGCAGACCAATTATGTTTGATTTTGATTGTTGTTTACTGCATGTATTGTACTCGTTTGAATTATCCCTTTTAATGTCTCTTTTCATGTTTATTGTGACCAACTGTTTCTATTAATGTCAGCATGTTATCAAGTCACTGCTTGCTTAAGCCAGGCACGTCGTCTAGCGACCGTTGTGCCCTGTATTTGTATATATACCAGTCTGTCATTTGAAAACAGTATTCCTTGAAAAGAACATTGCGTTCGAAACTGCAGTCGGAATATAATGATGTAGAAAGTTGAGAAGGTTTTTTCGTTATTTTTCTTATATTACTGCTCCACACCAGGTTTTTTCGTTATTTTTCTTATATTACTGCTCCACACCAGCAAACTTCTTTTTTTACCTATATAGCATTATATATATTATAGCATGAAGGCATTAGGTTAATGCCGCAACGTTGGTAATACAACTGCATTATATCCAGAAGACCAGATTTATTGTTTATTTCCTGACTTCAAATTATACCCGGATGAGTGATAATCTCGAGTCCCTTAATATTGATGTATTTCTGCTGGCAGTCCCAAGAACCATTGTTTTTGTAATTATATTCTCCAATTTACATTGTTTGTTCAAAGCGGTGTCATATTCACATTCAGCAAGGTTTGGGGGACATTTTGGTGTATGATATTGGCCATCAACTGTATTGGCTATTTAGTAGTCAGATTACTTGTGATTCTATAAAACAAAGGGAAATAATCTCTAGGTCATTCTTTTTAACGCTAGGTCAACAGAGGTATAATGCTGAACTGAAAAGTACTCCAAATGTCCGACAAACATCGCTTTTACTATATGTGATGTCACTTCCAGCGGTATGCTGATCGAGCGGGAATCCTGTCAGCAAATCTGACTGGTGGCTGGGGTATTATTATGCTTTAACAGGGAGCCAAACAGTCTCTAGTCATATTCTACATTTTCGGCAGCCGTCATTTGCATCCCGCACTGTGTAAACACTTTGATCCACACACACGGTAGTTGTTTGTAGTTTAACATTCAGGTCTCCATGGTGGGATTCTGTTGGTGGACCAGAACTGAGGGAGCCCGTAGCTTGATCAGCAGTGGCTTATAACTCCTTCCTACAGTAGATCTTGAAGGTGGTCTTATACGGCAACTAGCTTATACGACGATGGGGTAATGAAACAGGCACCTCATCGGTTGAGCATATTGCGTGTTTGATGGTCTGTTTTCCCTAGACCCGGGATGAATAGGTCTTGGGAATAGGGAATAGGTCTTCCCTTATATGTGTTGTAATGTATACTCCTCCAGTAGTGTTTCTACCCTTCGATATTCCTCAACGGTCTCCTCAATCTCTGAGCCAGACATCCTTGCTAGACAAGTTGATCACTTCCACATTCCAATCAGAAATGTTGGGAGCGCCACACGTATCACCGGACGAGAAGAATTGCTCATTGGTTCGATCACGAGACACACTGGTCCTTCGGAAGACCTGTGCATTCTACATGTGTGAAACACCATGCCTGGATGACAACTGCGTCTGTTTCAGAAGTACAAAGAAAGTGAGAAGAAACACCTTGTTTATCCGCGGTGACAAAGACACTGGACAACTATGAGAACCCAAGAATCTGACTAATTACATTCATACCAATAATACCTGACCGACGCAAGTGGGTACGAAAGTTCTCAGGCTGTTATCTTAATACCGATACCCACGTCCTCAACCACAGTATTCATTACCTGAATTAGTGCTGTGATATGGCAAATCTAGACCATTGACTGCTGTCAGCCTGAGCTGCTGGACGGGCTTCAAGGCTTAGTCAACAAAATGCTCCCTATAAAACCTTTTTGACATAGTAGTTACTTGAGAATCAGTATCAAATAAACTCAACACAGTGTGGCCTGCTACATGTACATCTACTTCCGGGCACTCTCCCACAACCTGATTTCATAATGACACATCATTGACAGACGATATCCCTGCTACTGCACTATTATCCACAAAGGTATCAGACCGATAGCAAGACCGAGATTCTATTTCATTTGCTGATTCCGCATTCGTTTCGACAATCTTTTATGTAAATCCCGACCCTCTACCAATAGAAACATTTAGAACCCTTTTTGGGATCTGGGGTTACAATAGTGGGGTCTCCTCAGTCTCATCTACGGCGAAGTCCCGTAGCTAAAAAAAACTCATTATCGGCTTCAGAAGAAGAAGACGCTTTAGATGACGATCT
>JAVTVY010010617.1:0-45345 GCA_036873755.1 Hanleya hanleyi | reverse complement strand
GGTATACAAAATTCGCACGTAAACCATGCAGTTCTCGTGCATAAGCAGGCCCATCTGCCTAAAAGCGCCCACATTTGGCTTATTTTGGCGCCCCTTAGGATGAAATACTCAACATTTGAACAATATCTGTGTCCCTATAATCAACTGCGAGATTTACCGATATTGAAACAGGGAATCCATATGAAAATCATATGAATTGAGAATTTAAAGCCATACGGATTTGATATTTTTGGAACATCATGATGTCTTGTCGGCATCATTGAGAACTGTTGACGGCTAGTTTTATGTATACTATTATTTATCCCTTTAATTTGATGCTAATGCAATTATATGAATTTGGATCATGGACGCGGAAATACTTCAATGGTTTACTATGGCTGAATATTGAATGACGGACTAGACGCTTGCATATAAATATTGAATATATTGTACCCACGTTGCGAACCGTATTCATCATATATGCTGCATATCGTAGCCGTACAGTCCCCTATAAAATATACCAGCTAAGCCACGAAGATTGTATCAGGGTAACTAATTCTCAATGAAAGGAATTATGGACCTTCTCAGTTAAGAGAACATATTCAAAGATCATCTGATGATACATGAAGTCCAGAAATGCATGTGATCGCATCAATACCATGGCCGAAATGTTGGACAGATATTTCATTGTCACTCCACCCTGACTTCATTGTACCTGTTAGAAATAAAGAGAAAACAATTGGGAGACGTTTGGCTGAAGAGAATACAAGAACAGTTAGCTCACATTTAATTAATGCCATTGATGATTACGGACAAAATGCAGTAGACAGAGGAAGGGAACAGGCTGACGGAGCTAAAGCTTTGTTGAATGACGGAGTCGCCGCTCCATTGACGTCCAGGCTGTCGGCTCCATAGAGGATATCGTGGATTCTATATAATAACTGTGAATTCTGCCTTCGCCACATTTTCTTGCAGTTGTCTGCCAAAACGCCTCCTTGGTAATTTGCTTCTGATTGTGACTATTAACGAATATTTGAAGCATTGGTGACCCATGAAAGGCTAAACTTGATCGGGAAAAGTGATGTGTACACAAATTGTTTCTTTTTTTTTTAAATCGCAGGAGACCTACACGTCCTAATGGATATACTGTGGTTCCATCGGAGTTGAGGGAAAAAGAATGAAAAGGTTGAAAAGTTCAATTTAAGTACATGGATGTAACAAACAATTAAAAGTATATTGGTATAGGGAAAATATCAGAATGCAATAAATTGATGGATAAATACCAGAGATGGGCGCAAAATATCACGGACTTCAGATGCTGTTTCTTCGTCTCAATTCACGACAGATCTGAAAAACAGTCAGACTGAACAAGAAATAATGTACTCCGTTAATGCATATTGTGGTTGCATCAGAGTTGGAGAAAAAAAAAACAATAACAAGATTGAAAACAAAAAGTTAAATTTAATGCACATGCATGTAATGAACAATTAAAAGTATACTGGTATGGCGAAAAGATCAAAATGCAATAATGATAGTTAAATACCGGAGATGGACGCAAAATATCGCTTGCTTCAGATGCCGTTTCTTCATCTCATGCATGCCATATCTGAAAAACAGACAGACTGGACAAAAAAAGAATGTATAGGCGTCATACATATTATAGTTCAATTTTATCACAAATGAACGAACTCCCAAATTTATTTTTTTTTCATTTACCATGCATGCGCTCCTGTTTTCTCCGTCGGAAGAAGGAAGGGTGTCTACGTGACTTTCTACATGTCCTATCAGAAGTGGTTTTATAAACATCAGGTCCCATAATGTAATTGGGTGAAATTAAAATGGATACAAACAAATAACTCCCATGATGGAAAATGAGTTCACGAGAACAAAATAACCCTACAACTTTCACGATGGAAACTGAGTGAGAACGGGACACCCATCATCCTAAGATTCGAGAGATATGTTAATTTGCGATGGACACATTGTCAGAGGACGAAGCGTAATAACATTAACAAAATACGTCATAAAGAAGAATATGTATTTCTTTGACATAAATATGGAAACTATACCCAAGTAATGATACGATTACGGACAAAATGCCGTAGACTGGTGAATGGAAACTGGTGAATGGCTTCAATATACGCCCTAATATCTGGGATTATATTGATCCAAATTTCAAGGTTGTTTAATGTATTTACTGACACAAAGAAATGTTATGTTTAATAATTTCCTGATTTTGGGGATACAGTGACCTTTGACCTTCGAACTTGACCTATATTTTGGTACGAGACACTTCATTTCCCCCTACTGAATCCACCCACAAAAAATTTGAAATTTTGAAAGATTTCCTGATTTTTCGGTCACATTGACCTTTGACCTCTGACCTCGACCTACATTTGGTATGCAACATATCGTCCCCCCTAGGGCATCCACTCACCAAAAATTAGAACTGTAGATAGAAAACTGTCAACGATCAATGATTTTAGGCAACAGTGACCTCAATTTTGGTACGCGACACATCGTCTCCACCTAGTGTATCCACTCACAAAAAATTGCAACTGTGCATGGATAGAAAACGTTCACAGATATAGACCGGACACGAACACGTCAATGATTTCCTGTTTTTTATGCCAGTGACCTTTGACCTTGAGCTTCATTTTGGTACACGACACATCGTCTCCCCCGTAGGGTATCTACTCACCAAAAATTAGAACTGTAGATAGAAAACTGTCCCAGATATAGACCGGACACGACGGACGGACGGACGGACACACGGACGGAAACCGCCATCACATAATACGTCCGCCTTTTGGTGGGCGTATAAAAACTGGCGGAGCCACAGCTTTGTTGGCTGACGGAGTGACAGCTCCACTGACTTACAGGCTGTCGGCTCCGTAGAGGATATCATGATTTCCATAATAACTTTGAATTTTCAATGAACACCTCGTCAGTGAGCGGAGCGTGAAGATGACATTAACAAAATAATTACCCACATCAAAAACTACATGAGTATATATTTCATTAACGTAATATGGAAGTTATGCCCAAGTAACGACATTCATCCCTCGTTTTCTGCACCCCCGTCAGTTTATTTTTGCCAAAATCTTTCGGTATATGATTCTCGACAGAGCAGATCGAGGAAGATGTTTCCGGAATTTCTGTTTGTCTGCCGAACATCTAGTCGGTCAAACGTAAAACTACTCTTGTCCACTCTTGTGTATGTACTTAATCATCCGATATTAGCAGACATGGAGAAGAAAACGTGCACGTTGCACGAAGAGACCGCACGTATCGTGATCGGGAATATACGTTCTCAAGATCAAAACGCAGAACATTGTAAGTTCGGAGTGGAAAACATATATCTTTGATAAGAAAATATTGAGGAATACAAACCTTGCAATGCAGGAATATCGGTCCACGTATGAGTTTGTGATCATATCAAGTTAATCCATAAACATTGGATTAGACCGACATTCAGACGTTTTGAAGACATGTAGCCAGATCTGAACAAGAGCCGATACAAATTGGTCGAACCAGTGATTTAAAAAAGTAAAGTTATCCTTTAAATATATTCAATTATGATTCGGCATAAGCCTATTGGGACTCTTAATTAAGAACAAGACGCCACTGCCTCTTGTCGCTATTTCACGATTGATCACGTTCATGTTTCAATATGGTTAGATCTGAACAACGTGTACATAATTTAACCGTCACCTGCGAGTTTTGCCGGGAGAAAAAATGTATCATTCCGAGACCGCAACCATATTTTGGGGCAAATTTTCAGATTCATTTATGGAAAAACAAATTCGCCCGTCATATTTGTTACGGTTGGATTTTATTCGACATCCGTCGCAGTCTTTTGCTGTTTCCTATGAACGTGGTAATACGTTTAAATAAACAAATTACAAAACGAAGGTCAACTCGAGCCTCTCAATGAATACTTGAATGATGTGTACATAGAAGATTAATCATTCGGGAACGCCTTCGGGAACTAATTCTTGCATTTGGAACAGTCGTTCGCTCATAAAATTTCTTGAACGGGTGTTCACACAGTAACGAACGGGCGTTACGGACGAAACGCTTCCTCGTGTACACTTGAACGCATGTTCTTGATTTAGTCGTTACCGCTTGAACGGATTAGCGTATCGGTGCGAACGAGTTCGGCGTTCGGAATTATGACACCCTCCCTAAATAGTACTATCATCAGCATACAGGTCTATTGTACTCGAAATATCACAAAGCAATAAGTCATTCACATATATAATAAATATCAGGGGCCCAAGTATGGATCCCTGAGGAACACCAGCCTGGATTGGGAGAAGATCAGACCTGTGGTTCTCTATGCTAACAAATTGTGTTCTTTTGTATAAGTAAGACTTCATCCAGCCAAGTGATTTATCATCAAGTTGGTATATTTTCATTTTGTCCATACCAATGTCATGGTTTACAGTGTCAAATGCCTTTTTGAAATCCAGTTTGACACACCCTACAAGATTGCCATCATCAATAGAGGATAACCAAGATTCAATCATTTTAGTCCGTGCGCTTTGACATGAATGTTTAGCACGGAAACCCGATTGACTATCACATAACAGTTTATAGGTAGACAGGTAGTTGTAGAGGTGGTCATGAACGTGTCTTTCTATTATTTTTGAGACTGTAGAGAGAATAGATATTGGTCTGTAGTTTTCGGAAAGCTCAGGGTCCCCAGATTTGAAGATATTGATTACTTTTGCTATTTTCCATTTTTCTGGAAATTCTCCTTTCTGAATACTTAAGTTAATTATATCGGTTAGGGGTTCGGTTATTATGGCTGCTGACATCTTAAGAAATTTTGGCCCTATGAGATCAGGACCAGTGCTTTTACTTGTGTTGAGGTTTGTCAGATATTTATATACAGTTGCCATGGTTATTGAGGGAATGGTAAATTTGACATCTTCATTCACATTCTGAGAGTCGTGATAATGAGATCACGGCTCTCACGTAAAATGAGTGCCATGTCACTATTCGATAGTGAAGCTCCCTCTTGCATCATCGCTCCAAGGATCTCTTTCCGTCCACTTTTAACTGTAACAGACAACATCCAATTCGAAATTTCAAACTCTTGAATGGTGTAGTCATGCATGCTGTCAATATCATTGTAGGCACTTTGATTTCTTTCATGATGATAAAGCATTGTTTTATCAGTAGGATTTCAAAGAGGTAGTAGCGTGATTTTAGTTGTTCGGGTAAACTGAACAGCATGATCACTTGCAACATTTGCCAAAAGATTTTCAAGTATTGAAATCTCGTATTTCATATAGGGATCAATATTGTCAGATTCTTCAATTCGGTCTAGTGAACAACATGAAAATGGGAAATGACTGAGATGACGTCGGATAACGTGATCAGGTATCCATGACGTCACGTTAGAAGCCGTCACAGTGCGATAAAAGTTCTAAGATCGAGTATGACGTTGCAAAGCATCACGCTCGGAATGCCAGTGCGCGTTTTGTGACGTCATCTCAGGCACTGGAGCCAAGTGCAGGTGCTGTTACGTTTTTCAGACAATGTCAGAAGTGTGATTTCAATGCCCGTGATATTAAATAATGAGGTCACAGAAACACGTTCACCATAGTTGCTCTCAACTACTGAATAACTTTTATCGAAATATGTTATTTGCTGAATATTTTTTAAATGACGCTTTTACCTCTTTAACAAATATAACAGCGACTGTGTTAATTATTTGAAGCGATTTGTGAACTAATTTCTGTAATCAGTTTATAAACATTATTTCATATAACAACAATGCAGGAAGTTAGCCAAGAATCTATTTATTAAAACCCAGAAATTAAAGTAATCTTGAGCTGTTTTATTGTTCATTATAAACGTCAGATGAACATTTCAGCAAGAGAGATAACTCATGGATTTGTTTTGCATCTGTTTGTGGAGAAATAGTTCAGTAGTTTCTCGTGTTTTTACACACAATTATCACTCAGTAGATGTCAAATACATCGGGGTAGTTCAGTACTATTACTACAGAGAGATTAATCTGTGCTTTTTAGCACCATCAGTTAATGGAAACAGTTAAATGTGACGGACCAGAAGATCATATACACGTCTATTCCCCCCAAAGTTTGGGGAAATGGCTACTACTTACCCAGGCCAGGGCTTCGTTTTTATCGTGAGTTAGCTCACCTGCGGGCAAACACTCTCGTAAATTTTTAAGGTATTTTTAACTCGTGTAAACTGTCATATTTTATATTGTATTATATTGCAATCACTCGCCTGACTTTCAAATACCCTCGCCTAGATATTTTGACATGAGCTATTTTTAGCTCGCATGCTAGCTCTAAACACGAAGCCCTGCTTACCTGTGAGACTCACAAAGAAGTGAGTCTTGCGTAATGTGAATTCCATCCTTTAGTCTCGCTCCTGGTCATGACAACAAATAGAGTATTATTGATTGTCTTTGGCTGAGGTGAGAGAATTATCACCTCAAGACACGATAGATGGCGAAACCATGAGGCTGCGTGTATATCCTGGTCCTGAGTAAAAAATTATATAAAAATTATCCAGATGTTCTTCAGTTACTTCAGTCTTTGTCCCCCGCCCCAACGCGGCCAGGGACTTAAAAATGATTCTTGCTTCTATGTGTCCGTGGATGTCCGTTCAAATACTTGGCAAGCGATAACTTCCAAATGCTTTATCGGATTTCTCTGAAATTTGGCATCTGCATTCTTTGCGACAAGACGTCGGTTGGTATTGCGTTTCAGCGACATCCGCCTGAAGGTGGCGCCACTGCCTCTTGTAATAATCTTCCTTGCTTGTCCATGGATGTCCGTGGATATATGTTCAAATACTTCGCAAGCGATAACTCCTAAATGCATGTCTGATTCCTCAGAAATTTGGCATCTGCATTCTTTGCGACAAGACGTCGGTTGGTATTACGTTTCAGCAAGATCCGCCTGAAGGTGGCGCCACTGCCTTTTGTTCCAATCTTCTGTGGATGTCTGTTCAAATACTTCGCAAGCGATAACTCCTAAATGCTTTGTCCGATTCCTTCGAAATTTGGCATATGCATTCTTTGCGACAAGACGTCGGTTGGTATTACGTTTTAGCAAAATACGCGCGGAGGTGGCACCACTAGAGTTCATTCCATTATACCGTGCTGCAAGTGATAACTTAGAAAAATTTGGTCGAATTTCTTTGAAATATCCTACCTTTATGGGTAACATGAGAAACACTCATCGGATTCTTCTCAAATTTGGCATGCATGTACCATGCCAGGAGATGATCCACCTGTAGGTGGCGCCACTGAGTCTTGTTTCAATCTTCAGTGCATCTCCGTGGATGTTTATTCAAATCCTCAGCGATAACTTTCGAACGATTTGTCCTAACTTTCTAGGTAACATGAGAAATGCTCATCGGATTCTTGTCAAATTTGGCATGCATGTACCATGCCAGGAGATGTTGCTTGGGATTGCCTTTCGCTCACTTGCACTCACAGGTGGTGCCACCTGGTGGCAAAACCACAAAATTGATTCCGGGTAATAACTTGAGAACCGCCCATTGGATTCTTCTTGAATTTGGTATGAATGTACCGTGACATAAGCTGTCGCTTGATAATGCATTTCACTGACTTGCGCCTGGAGGTGGACCTGGTGTCAAAATCTAAATTTGGTTTCCAGGCAATAACTTGAGGGCCCTAGTAGGATTCTTCTCAAATTTGGTATGCAGATACCATGACACCATGATACCATGTTCCTTGGCTTGGGATTGAATTTTGCCCGCTTCTGCGTACAGATGGAACCTCCTGGTGGAAAAAATTGTTTCCGGGCAATAATTTGGCAACTGCTCATCAGATTCTTCGCAAACTTTGTATACTTATCTGACCCACCCCATATAACACAAACACCGGTGGGCAACTAGTACTGGCAATAACTCGACACTCTTCAGATCCTTCTCAAATTCATATGCCGATACCGTGCCATGAGATGTCATTTGGGATTGCGTTTTGCCTGCTTGCACCTAGATGTGGTGACACCTGGTGGCAAATTTGGTTTTCGGGCAATAGATTGAGGATGCCTTCAGATTCTGGTCAAATTTAGTTTGCAGATAATATGCCATGAGATGTCGCTTGGGGTTGCATTTCGGTTACATAATTTTCGAGCTACACTGTGAGGAAAATATATTACAGCAGCAATCAACATTCAATCAGCAATTCTGAGTTGATCTCAAAACCTGGGTAGGTGGAAAGACCCTTCTTACGTGTGTGAAGTAGGTGTTGCTACATGTACCCTCATATATAACCTGTGAGACCGACAACGCTTATAAATTTTGCTGCCATTTTGGCGGGGAACCTGGCATCCTCTGGCTGCTTGTCTGAACTAATACGGTACAGCTGTTTTTATTTCACTTTCAGAATCTTGCTCTTACTGACCTAGTTTAGGCAGAATGGAAATCTCGCCGGCCCCGATATTTTTTGGGCCAAATTATCACCTGAAATCTCTATTTTGTTTTAGCACGCAGTGAAGAGACCATGTGGGCATGTTGTGTCACGCGATAATTTGACCCCAAACTTCATGGAATGGGGGCCGGCAAGACTTGTATTCTTCAATTATGCCCGAAGGCGGGTATTGTCATTTTCAGCATCATAGCCTTGTCTGTCCATCTTTCTTGCGGACATGATATCTCAAGAAGAATTATAGCCAGGCATTTATTTTTGAGTGATACCGCATATGCAGCTGGTGATGGATCAGAAGCCAATTGAAAATAACTGACCTTGACCTATTTTGTCCAGCTCAGATTATTTTTAATACGATTTTTCAGGAAGGATTATACATGTATCTACATAGTCAAAACTTATATCACATATGCTACTGATGATGGACCTGAAGTGCATTGAATATGATTGACCTTGACCTATTTTCTGAAGGTCAAATTCTGAATGTTAAGTCGGAGATTTCCAAATTCATGTTGCACAAGCAATGTGAAGATAGACCAGAAATCTCTTGAATATGACTGACGTTGATATAATTTTCCAAGATCAAATTACCCGATTGCAGTATGAAGAGCTATAAAGACAGAAGAGTACTGGTATATTTAGTATTTCGGTCATGTTGTACCAGAACCTCAGCACAAATTTTATCCCATGTATTAAATGCCTTTATTTTTTTTATTTGTCAAGTCTAAAATTTCCAGTCATTCGCGATCTTCAACTCTAAAATGAGTACAATGGAAAGTCCGGATCATAGCCAGGATATCATGAGAAGTCCTCCAATTCCATTTCAAAATGGCACATTAGGGGATTTGTTGATGGGGGAAAATAGCACAAAGTGGGGTTTACCTCTATCTGAAAAAGGCATTTGCATAGAAAAAAACAACTTATTTTAACTCTTTATAATAATAAATGGGCACATTTTCCAAATAGAGGGTTCGCCTAGACCCCCTATGTCTGACCAATGAAAATCTGACCAGTGGAAACACTTGCTTTGGTGTAACCCCTCCCTTTTTTCCACACTTGTGCTAGGGAAGCCATGGGGTTCGAAGCTTGCTATTCCCCACCACTGACTATATGATGGTTGTGATGTATATATTACATGTACAGGTACATGTACATGTGCCTTGTTTTCTGATTATGCTCATACTTAGTATAATTTAGAATAGTTCATAGGACATGGTGCAGAATTAGACTGAGTACTAAAAAATAGAATTCAAGATGAAGTTTAATCGCATGTACATGTATTGGAATTTGTATATTATTGTTTTCAGGGGTCGAAATGTTAGAAAAAATTTACTTGTCCCAGGTGACCGGTGAGCATATTTTCACTTGTCTTCTCAGAATTCGACTTGAACACTAAAATATCGGCCAATAAAATGTTGCAATAAAGTGGAGAAAATGTTGTTCATAGGAAAAAATATTAGTTATGTTACAGTATCTGTTAGGAACCTAGTTTCTGTCAGTTTTTAAAGAAATCATCCAAAAAAATATATCTTGAAATACTTTTTCTACATGTCACCTGGGACAAGTACAATGTATATTATTTTTCAACTTGTCTCTCACAAATTTCACTTGTTAGAGACAGGTCTACAGACAGGTGTTATTTTGACCCCTGAACTGTATGTTTCTTGTCAAACAGCTGAGAACAATTTGCACAGTTGTTTTTCCGGCTCGCCCACTCGTAGTGAGGAATCTCCATCATATTTCACACTCAGTGTATAACACACGGCTTTTGTCACAACAGTAGTTACGTAATACAAGTGGAAATTAATACAGAAGACCAGATTTATTATCCCCTCATCGGACCCTGGGCATGTTTTCTTGCTTAGAATGATAATTTGAAAACGATTGATTCAATTCCATGAAAATTTTGAATCCAGATCTAATTGAGGAATCCAAGTAATTTTTAGGTCATTCATTCATTCAAAGGTCAATGTCACAGCACCTCACAGCTGAATATACCTGCAGCTTGGCTGGACTATAGTTTTATGTACATGTTGAACTTGGCATTTGCCAAGCAACGTTATCTTCCCTGGATACCATTTGGCTTTAATATGGAGTTGTCTCTCCTGTTTGGTGTCAAACATTTACATATACATCCAGTTACACTCACTGTTGTAAAATACATATAAAAGGCATTTATTCAATGATTTAACAAAATTTTGTTGGAGGAGGGGTCCTTGTCATAGACTTACATACTACGTATTCAACTTGAGAACAAAACTCTGGCGTAATAGATTAAGGTTTACTTCATTGTTTTCAATATTAGGGCAGTAGGTGCCGGAGTTCAGATGGCTATTGAGCTATCTTTAGCTGGCTATTGTCAATGAGATTGTTAAACACAGTGTATACCAAGTCAAACATTAAATGATGGCTACTTCAAATGTTAATGAAAACCCCTGTAACTTCATCACAAGTTTGCTTTACATTTCTCTTCCTTCATCAAGAATTTTCCCGACTGAAAGGAATCTATTTTTACGGGGCGATTTAGACCGGTAGGGACTAATGGTCCTGTCTTAAAGTGAGAAAAAATTTGAGCACAGATGGTATGGTTGCCAGGGTGACTGGTTGTTTATTTACATGCAACTGCTTTAGGCTTTGAGAGGAAGAGCAGAAGAAAAGAGTCCTCAAGTTATTCATCTACTGCAGATAATTTGGTGAGCTATTTTGGCTAGATTTTGTTCCACCTGGTCTATATTAGTGAAGTTAAATATTTTCTGCTATTCTTATATACATGTATGTATGTTCATATGTCATTTTCACAGAGTTTTCCTGCTTTAGAGCATGAATACAAAATGGATACTATTCAGAGGTAGACTAGGATGAAAGGATGTCATAAATCGCTGGTTGATAAAAACTTTATTTAGTGCACTTAATAGTTTAAGGCAGACTTATCATATGTTTGCCATGTTGGCAAGGAATTCTAATTTTCTATGCTTTCATTCTTGAAGAAATTGTATTCTCGGTATGTAACTTGGGGACTTGTACACAAACATCCCCTCCACCAGACCCTCTATACGATTTAGAGCACAGACACATGCATGACCTAGTTCAGTGGCTTGGTTCACTTAGCTGATAGGGTCAATTGATAGGAGCAAACTCCAAGTCATCATGATCTACATGTACAAGTCTGTATAATATAACAACCATTATCAGAATTTATAACCTTCCAAACTAGGGGTGTACTGGAAGGAGAAGGCGCATGTATTATGATGCCATGAGAGGATGCATCCCAGCATAGCTCCAGTCCATCTAACCACGAGGATTTTACATTGTATCTCAATACTCATTTTTTGTCATTTATTGCTGAAGGATATGCTTACTATAATCTGAAAAAAAAAGTAAAATATTTTACAAATATTGGTAACATGCAGAGAAAACATTATTTATCATTTCATCCGGTTGGTTTCATAATAAATGTCTGTTCCATCGGTCACCAATTATTATTTTCACGGGGCGATGTAGACCCGTAGGGACTAATGGTCGTGCAGTTTTGTCAGAAAAAAATTGATCACCGGCTCTGTGTCTTGCTAACACAGCAAAATATAGAGTTCTTACACGACAAGAAAGAGGTCTGAAACTTCCTTCTTTAGAGTGTCCAGGTTTCTGTGTTTTTAATTTCGCGTATAGTTGCAGGTCTGATATGTTTAAGTTACATTTCCATTTATCTAATTTTATGCGTGTTTTCGTTCATTTTCCAGTGGCACTACTTTCGTGCTCAAAATATGTCGTCTGATAAACCACAGATTTTGAGAGGCGCATGTTGAGTGATTTTGTGGACTAACTCATTCTCATTAGAAAGCGTGTTTGGGCAGTAATTTAGTATTAAATAATACCAGTATAAGTGTAATTCATTGTAGAAAACAATGGGATATTTCACTTTGCCTGTATTCATTTACATTTTCATGAAATATGTGTGTTGAGTTACAGTTTCCCCCTGATCTACAAAAAGAGCTCTGCATATCACAGACAGGCTGTGTTTGAAAATGTAAGGTGACAGGGGAGATACCCAAATAGAACTGTAATATACTAGGGGTGTACTGCAGGAGGAGGTAGATATTTATAATATGATGCCATGAGAGGATGCATCCCAGCATAGCTCCAGTCCATCTAACCATGAGGATTTTACATTGTATCTCAATACTCATTTTTACCCCTCGGCCAATTTTGGCCATGGGGTATTGTCGTCTTGTACGTCCGTACCTCAGTACGTGAGCGAGATAGACGGAAAACGGTTTCACTGAAGAATTCCAAATTTGGTATGCTTATTTACCTAGTCAAGGACCAGAAGCCTATTGAATTGGGACCTGACTGGGTGGAAACCTTGGCGGCCATCTTTAATTTTATGCAAAATGGATAATGATCCATATCTCGGAAATCATTCAACTGTTCAATACGAAAGTTGGTATACATCATCGATACATCAAGCAACTTTCAATGAATTACCAAACCGGCTTTTCTGATTAGCTGGAGATCCTGGAGGCCATCTTTAATTTATGTAAAATCGATAATGATACATATCTCTGTTACCATTCAATTGTTTTATGTGAAAGTTGGTATACATCTTCGATGCATACAGATACTTTAAATCGGGACCTGATTGACCGAAAACCTTGGCGGCCATCTTTAATTTATGCAAAAACTTTAATGATATATATCTCTGATATCATTTAAGTGTTCTATAACAAACTTGGTATACAGCATCGATGTATCAAGAGACTTGCAATGAATAACCACATCAGTTCCTCTGAGTGGGGAGAATGATGGGCAGCCATCTTAAATTTATGCAAAATCATTAATGATCTCATTCTCTGATACCGTTCAAGTGCTCGATGTAAAATTTGGTATACATCATCGATGCATCAAGAGACTTACGACAAATGACAGTTCTGGTTTCTCTGATTGGACGGAAACCTTGGTGGCCATCTTTAATTTATGCAAAATCTTTAATGATGTATATCTCTGATACCATTTCAGTGTTCTATACGAAACCTCAAGAGACTTGCAATTAATAATCACATCAGTTCCTCTGAGTGGCTGGAAGGATGAGCGGCCATCTTTAATTTATGCGAAATCATTAATGATCTCTATCTCTGATACCGTTCAAATGTTCGATGTAAAATTTGGTATACATCATTGATGCATCAAGAAACTTATGTAATGAATACCGGTTTCTCTGATTGGACGCCAACCTTGGGGGTCATTCCTAATTGCAAATTTTTTTATAATCTGTATATTTCTGACTTGACTGCTTGGTGTTCCAGACATCTTGGTTCAAATTGAATACATTATGAATGTACCCAGAGCCGAGGGGTTTTCAGATGCGCAGCTTCGTATTGTTATTTACTGCTGAAGGATATGCTTTCTATTATCTGAAAAAAGTGAATTTTTTTACAAATATTGGTAACATGCAGTGAAGACATTATTTTATCATTTCATCAGATTCGTTTCATAATAAATGTCTGTCCCAGCGGTCACAAGTTATTATTTTTTTAAATATATATATATGTGTGCAATTACACTAATGCACTAGAGTAGAGATCCTTGTTGAGAGGAATGTGTGAGACTACAAGTATGGCTCTTCGCCATGGGATGGAAAATCAAAAGAGTTAGTGGAATTATTGCAACAGCCTATTTCACATTTAAATAGCTCCGGTTCAATGCCTGAGGCTCTAGTTTAAATATATATATGTGTACAATTACACTACACTAATGCACTAGAGATCCTTGTTGAGAGAAATGTGTGAGACTACAAATTGTACGGCTCTTCGACATGGGATTGAACATCAAAGTGTTAGTGAAATTATTCCAACAGCCTATTTTACATTTATTCAGGTTCCTGTTGCTTCAATGTATTTTGCTGAGAAGCAACAGGAACTTGATAATGTGATGTCTAGCACTGTAATATCACTTGTTATTATTGCACCATGTGAGCATCCTGTCTGTGTCTCATGCGCTGTCCTCGATGTTTTATAGGGTGGATGGAAGGTGTCTGGTTTCATGCTGCTTCAAAGATTTCTTCTTTGAAGAAGCAGGAACACAACTGGGCTGGGTGGTACTTCGTTCGTCGTGATATAGCTGAAATATTGTTGAAAGCGACGTTAAATTCTATTCACTCACTCACTAAAATTACATTTAAATAGCCCGTTTCAGTGCCTAAGGCTCTAGTTCTTGTGTGTATCATCTGACCATTCTTGAATCCGGCAGGGGATCTGTGAGCTCATATCTCTTGTTTTACCTGTATATTTTAAGTTTTCACAAATTCTCTGCCAAACCTGAGTACATGAATTTGTCCACACAAATAGACTTGATGTACATGTACGATATTGTATGTTTATCTCGCCTAACGAAGTAAAGGGGAGATATTGTGAGGGGGGAAAGAGAATGTCGTCGTCAGTGTTCCGATCTGGAAATGATAAGGTTTTTGGTTTAGTAATTAAAAAAAAAAATCTAGAAAAATTCAAAAAACAAACAATTCGGGGTGGGTATTCCACCTGGGGGTACTATCCCTGGGGATTCCATGGGTGCTCCTATGTTAAAATCCCTGTGATAGAGTTTTTCATTTAGCTGAAGTTTGCTGCAGTTGTCAGCTGTCATTGAATTATTATGAAACTTGGTACACATGTTTCTTGTGATTAGAGGATGCACTTGTGCTATTTTTGATCTGAAATATTAAGTTTTGTCCAAATTATGGCAAATGATAGAGTTTTTGGTTTAGCAGTAAAGTTTGCTGAAGTTGTGTCAGCTGTCAATGGATGATTAAGAACCTTGGTACGGTACACATGATTCTTATGAATTGAGGATGCACCTGTGTTATTTATGAGATGAAATATTAATTTGTGTCCAAATTATGAGGTTTTGAACTTAGTGATTTGCCAGTTATAAGGTTTTTTGTTGGACAAAAATGTACTGTAAAGTTGTCTGAATTTGTCAGGTTTTATTGGATGATTATGAAACTTGGTACACATATTTCATATGATTAGAGGGTGTCCCTGTACTAGTTAAGAGATGAAATATAAATTTTTGTTCAAATTTTGCAGGTTTCGTCTTAATAATCTGCCAATGATAATGTACATACATGTACACCTGTACATGGAAAGTTTGCTGAAGCTGTCGGCTTTCATTTGATGAGTTTGACACAAATTCAATGTGATTCGAGGATGTGCATGTGCTATTTAAGAAATATGACATTAAATTTCGTCCTTATTATCGCAGTTTAGACTTTGTATGTTTCCACTGATTTTTGTTGGGCAATAGTCTACATGTAGATCTGTACATGGAAAGTTTGCTGAATCTTTCATGGGATGATTATAAAACTTGATGGACATGCTTCATGTTTTCCTAAGTCAGAGACCTATCCAGCAGTAATCCCACACGGGACTGACCTATACAGCAGTAATCCCAAATGGCACTGGCCTATCCAGCAGTAATGCCACAAAGGACTGACCTATCCAGCAGTAATCCCATATGGGACTCAACTATCCAGCAGTAATCCCAGACCAGACTGGCCTATCAAGCAGTAATCCCACATGGGACTGGCCTATCCAGCAGTAATCCCACATAGGATAGGCATCCTCAGCAGTAATCCCACACAGCGTTGCTGTATGCAGCAGTAATCCCACACTGGTCTGCCTATGCAGCAGTAATCCCACACGGACTGACCTATCCAGCAGTAATCCCATACGGGACTCAACTATCCAGCAGTAATCCCAGACCAGACTGGCCTATCCAACAGTAATCCCACATGAGACTGGCCTATCCAGCAGTAATCCCACATGGGATTGCCGTATGCAACAGTAATCCCACACTGGACTGCCTATGCAGCAGTAATCCCACACAGGACTGGCCTATCGAGCAGTAATCCCATACGAGACTTCTACACAGAACTGACCTATCCAGCAGTAATCTCGCATGGGACTGACCTATCCAGCAGTAATCTCGCACTGGACTGCCCTATGCAGCAGTAATCCCACAGCACTGACCTATCCAGCCATAATCCTACATGGAATTGACCTATCTAGCAGTACTCCCACATGGGACTGATATTATTGTCTGTACAGATAATCTATTCCAGACATTATTGTCTGTACCAGATCATCTATTCCAGACATTATTGTCTGCATTATTGTCTGTATCAGATAATCTGTCAGACGGTTTTGCCTGTAGCAGATCATCCATGTCAGACATTGTCTATACCAGATCATCTATTCCAGACATTATTATCGCCATCTCCGGGAGGATGGCGATATTGGAATCAGACCAGGCTATGGGGATACCGAAGACCGCATGTGCCCAGTGCGCTCCTTGGTAGCGTTAGTCAGCTATATACTGTAGATGATACTCCTAGTTTTGATGGCAAAAATTGAAGTGCGTAGATTTTACCGAAATAAACGAACCGGAAATAAGGCGAATTCTTGGTCAAATTTTGTATTGCGCAACTTTGACGAAATTAGCTTCCGACTGCGCAGAGTTGCTTTGGGAACGAGGCTGTAAACCTTGGCTTTATGTCGCGAAGCTGATTAGCTGAAAATGATGTAATTGTTGAAAACGCAATCTCACGTTCGGCTATTTCCGTATTGGCGGAACGAGCCTCTCACATAGAACGCACAAATCCCCACCGGTGGGGAGCATATGACGATCATGCAGTGGTCTTCCAAAACGTGCCACCAACATAGCATGCCGTGCAGAACTCGGGCAGTACCCTCTTCTACATGACATACTTATTAAAACTGCTAAATACAGACAAAGACTCCAAACAACCAGTAACCCACTCCTCCAAGATGCATATACCTACTACAGAAACACCCCCAACTCCAAACATAACTGGGAGAACACTACCAAACTATTTCTACAGAAAACTGATTCCTGTCATCTTTTCCCTCTATCGCATCAAATCAAATCCTCGATTGAAAAGTTTCAAAAATCCCTCGAAAGTAAATACAAATCTTTTTTCTTCCACCGCCTCAGCCAAGACATACAATCCGGAAAACTTACCCTCCTACAAAAAAATATATAAAACATATGAACTTCAGCCATACCTAATTATACATACAAAAAACATAGCTCATGCCCAGACCATGAGCAAGTTAAGAATTAGTTGCCATTGCCTGGAGGTTGAAAGAGGGCGATACAGAAATGTACCCCGCAACCAGAGAACGTGTCCAGTGTGTTTCGCCCCTGAACATGCTGAAGTGGAGGACGAAACCCACTTCCTCTTAACTTGACCGGCACTAGAACAACCTCGTGCCAAACTCAACGAAATTCTCTCAGCCCAAGGAACCCCAAACTTAACTGACATATTCCACCCCTCTGCAAATCTATACAAACATATCTCCTCATACATACACCAATTATACATGTATAGATTAGATATTACCGCACTCCCAGCTGGGCACCCACCACCCTCTACTCAGGGGTTGTAAATTATATCACTGTTTTTCGCTATTTGTTTGTATATATTGTATATATTCTTTCTACCTTTTGTAAATGTTTTTGCTCTTTGCCATACTCTGTAGTACTGAGTCGTGCAATAAAATATATTGATTGATTGAGTGAGTCGGCTACGAAATAGTGCCTTTGATAATTGAGAGATCCGGGTGCATTTTATTGTGAAATTCAGTTAATTTTAACCAAACGAACATCATTCACTCAAATTATACAAAACTATCTCTATGTTTAGTTGAATAATAGCAATCTATTCCCAGAACTCAGTAACTGGGCTAATTTCCGCCAATACAGAAATAGACGAATGCGAGATTGGTTCTGCCGAAAATTAATTGTGCGCATGATGACATAAGATTCTTTATTGTTCTGAGCATCCCATTTGGAACACAGCACAAAACACATGAAAAGTAAAATAAATAAGAAAGTAAACAAACAGGTGTGATCGCTCCCAGAAATCCACTAGGCCAGAGGTCAGTTTT
The DNA here is from genome assembly GCA_036873755.1 of Hanleya hanleyi. Classification (NCBI taxonomy): domain Eukaryota; kingdom Metazoa; phylum Mollusca; class Polyplacophora; order Lepidopleurida; family Hanleyidae; genus Hanleya; species Hanleya hanleyi. The sequence goes on along the minus strand of JAVTVY010010617.1, from coordinate 26,961 downwards.
CGCAGCTAAAGTGAGTTCTGGGGCTAGATTGTTGAAAACGCTGTGAGACAATGGCAGTGATTGGTTGGCTTCGCAAATCTGTTTCAAAATCACTTTTCGTCCGTGGTCCGTCGTCCGTCAGTCCGTCGTCCGTCAGTAAACAATTATTGTTACCGCGATTTCTCGGGAACTACTGCATGGATCTTTTTCAAATTTGGTACACAGGTTCCCCTTGGGGTCTAGTTGTGCAAGAAACCTTTTCTGGTCCGATTCGAAAATCCAATATGGCCACCAGGCAGCCATCTTGGATTTCCCCATGAAACCTTGTTACCACGATTTCTCGGGAACTACTGCTTGAATCTTTTTCAAATTTGGTACACAGGTTCCCCTTGGAGTCTAGTTGTGCAAGAAACCTTTTCTGGTCCGATTCGAAAATCCAATATGGCCACCAGGCAGCCATCTTGGATTTCCCCATGAAACCTTGTTATCGCGTTTTCTCAGGAACTACTTTATGGATCTTTCTCAAATTTGGTACACAGGTCCCACATGGGGTCTAGTTGAGCAAGTTACCTTTTCTGGTCCGATTCGAAAATCCAATATGGCCACCAGGCAGCCATCTTGGACTTCCCAATGAAACCTTGTTATTGCGATTTCTCAGGAACTACTGCATGGATCTTCCTCAAATTTGGTACACAGGTTCCCCTTGGGGTCTAGATGTGCAAGATACCTTTTCTGGTCTGATTCGAAAATCCAATATGGCCACCAGGCAGCCATCTTGGATTTCTCCAGGAAACTTAGTTATCGTCATTTCTCAGTACTGCATGGATCTTTCTCAGATTTGGTACACAGATTCTCCTTAGGGTCTAGTTTTGCAAGATAGCTTTTTCGGTCCGAATCGAAAATCCAATATGGCCACAAGGTGGCCATCTTGGATTTCCCCATAAAACCTTGTTATCGCGATTTGCAGGAATTACTGCATGGATCTTCGGTCTAGTTGTGCAAGATGCCTTTTCTGGTCCGATTCGAAAATCCAATATGGCCACCAGGCAGCCATCCTGGATTTCCCCATGAAACTTTGTTATCGTCATTTCTCAGGAAGTACTGCATGGATCTTTCTCAAATTTGGTACACAGGTTCACCTTATGATCTAGTGCAAGATACCCTTTTCGGTTCAAATTGAAAATCCAATATGGCCACCAGGCGGCCATCTTAGATTTCCCATGAAACTTTGTTATCATGATTTCTCAGGAAGCACTGCCTGGATCTTTCTCAAATTTGGTAGACAGGTTGCCCTTGTGGTCCAGTTGTGCAACATACCTTTTCTGGTCCGATTCCAAAATCCAATATGTCCATCAGGTGGCCATCTTGGATTTCCCCATGAAACTTTGTTATTGCAATTTCTCAAAAACTACTGCATGGACCTTTATCAAATTTGGTACACAGGTTCCCCTTGTCGCCTAGTTGTGCAAGATACCTTTTCTGGTCTGATTCGAAAATCCAATATGGCCACCAGGTTGTGCAAGATTGTCCCTTTTTCGATCTTTTTCAATCAGATTCGAAATCGTCTTAGTAACAATGGACAAAAAGATCCTCTTGTCATTAGCTTACAATTATCGGACAATGGTGGGCGCCAAGATCCTTCAGGATCTCTCATTATTTTTAAAATTGTATGTTTATTGCATTTTCCCAGCTCCCAGCTGAGCACCTCCATCTAATATATATGCCGTTTGTAAATATGTTTATTGTAGTTTTGTGTACATTGTAGTAGTTCGCCAGTTTTATGTTTGTCTGTTCTTGTATAGTTTTGTTAATGCCATACTTTGTAAATGCAAAGTCGAGCAGTAAACATTTGAATTGAATTGAATTGTTGTCTGTTACCGGGTGAATTTGGATGAAGAAAACTGGCTCCTTAAAATGTTTGGCGAGTCAACTGTTGTGTTTACCATGGAAATAAAGAGTTTCCCGGATTTATATGTCAAATTAAAACCCATAGGAACGATGCACTGGTATTTTAGCGCGATCGTCCAGTTGAAATGAGCAAATCGTGATGAACTACCATTCTCTTGGGACATAGACGCATGGTAAATGTTGCGGAAATCAAGTTTTGTGGTGATTTATTTTCTCGCCTGGTCTTGTTTTATTTTAGACACAAGCGAGCAGATATTTTAAAGGACAGATTAAATCGAGTCTGCGCTTTCTGAAAGTATATATATTTAGCAAATATATTGCTTCAAAAAAATCCTCCCGCATGCATTAATCCAAGCATACAAGGCTGACAAATGAGACTGTCGGCAAGTAGCAATGGGTTGAAGTCTATACACACAAAATATTGATGTTTTACAGAAAATACAAAATCTCCAAGTATAAACTCATAACTGAAAAATATAACAGCATCTGTGATATAATTTCAGTCATTTTACATACATGTACATTGTTACAACACATTTTGTGGTCCTGGTTTATCAGAGTTACAACTAGTGTCTGTCCCAAATAATATATACCGAGACGTTTTCGGCGATATTTCGGAGACAATTTATCGTACAGCGTTGAAACTTCACCCAGTATATCAACTAAAAAATGCTAATTTTTCCCCCATATTTCATGAAAACCTGTTGGAAATTGACAAAAATCACCAATACCTACCATGTTATTTTGGGGCTACGATGACATTGATAAGCCAATGTTATAACATGCAGGTTTGACGTCATGACGTCAAAAAATAACCTACAAATCTCCCATCTAATTCTTGTTTTCGCGATTTGTTGAGAACTACTGGAAGGATTTTCTTGATACGTCTTTGGAATAAAATTGGTACTTTTTAGTTTATCTCCTGTGTGAAGTTTCAATATCCTTTAATCAATTGTCTCCGAAATATCGCCAAAAACGTCTCGGATATATTATCTGGGACAGACAGTAAGCGTATGTATTTCATATGTAACTGAGTCTGAGTTAACAGATACCGGTATGTATTTTTTAGTATGTCCATCATTGAAATACCTTAGAAATGTGTCAATTAAAATACTGGTACATGTATGCTATTGCCATGCACTCATAGTATGCATGGTTCTCTCTTATATGGTGGTTAACATTTGATAGTTAATAAGTTCCACTTCCCAGGGAACCTGGACCTTGGGAGTGTTGAGTGTAATAGGAATACAGAATTAAAAAAAAATAAATAAAAAAAATTATAAAAAAAAAATTGGCTGGTTCTTAGCCTAAGTTAGTGTCAGCAAATTTTTCCGCTATTCTACGTAGACACCATAACTAAATTTGGTGTGCAATTATGATATATTTCCGAAAATATATTCCGGCAAAGTTCTCGGAACCGTACGATTCTGAAAGATTTACAAAGGTCATATGCAAATATCTTGAACTCCAGATCTCAGAACCAAATGGTACTCGAATATTGTGGAGTCTTGGCGATTTCAGTGACCATTTCGTATAGCAGTAGTCGGGAATCAGGTCATGAGACCCTGTGTTTTCTTAATGGCATCCCGAAGATTTTTTCCAAAGCACCATTTTCGGTCCAGCAGTCGATGCAAGTTCCAAGCGATGCCTGACAGTTCGTAACTCCCATATTTATATATATGAAATGTACATATCAATGTCAATGCTTAACATTGTGTTTTAAACCAGTACAGTCAAATCGCGAAGTCCTTGTTTTATTGAAAGCAAGGACTTCTCAGGCTTATTCAGTTTAATTCAAGTTAATAATATTCTTCTGGAGCACTAGCTGATCTGTGGTTTAGCTGGATCACAACTCTCGAACAATAATATATGTTCATCCAACATGTCTTGCTGTGTTTTTGAAGTGTTGACTAAAAGTCTACCACCATAAAACCTATGGACAATGACTGTCAATGTTCACCTTATTTTGGTACATATCAATCGTCCCCTTATTGCCTTCTTTGCACATCATATTGCATTCCATGTTCTGAATACACAAATTATTTTGGCTCAAATTATCTGTTTGAATGTATTTTGTTATGTCCAAACGATCAAATATAACTACAGGACTCCCGAGGTTCATTTTTGCCAATAGCCAGATCTTTGTGCTGTTTTAGACTACCAGTACTTTAGTCAACCAAGAATCTATTACCTTTCATAACAGACAAGAAAGGGATGGCGATTTCAAAGTCCACGAGTTCTAGTTGTCTACCAGATCCTCTATTCCAGACATTATTGTCTGTTCCAATAACTCAAGATCTATTCAACCGATTGACTTCAATCTTGGAGAGTGTATTGACATTGGTGAGAGGATGCTTGGGATTGCTTTTCAGTTACCTGTGTAATCCAAGATGGCCATCATCAACCATCTTGGATTGTCAGCAGTTGGATCTCGACACATTCCTTGTCTGACCAATAACTCAGTAAATTTTGAACTGATTGACTTCAAACTTGGAGAGTGCCTTGGCATTGGTGAGACTGAGAGAACAGTTGTGATTGCTTTTCAGTTACCTGTATAATAATCAGCCATCTTGCATTGATGGATCTTTACACAATTTTTGTCTGACCAAAAACTATTGAACCAATCGACTTCAAATTTGGAGAGAGGACGGTTGGCATGCTTGTCAGTTACCTGTGTACTCCAAGATGGCTGCCAGGCATCTTGGATTTTAGCAGTTTGATCTTGTCCTGACATTAACTCGTGAACAATTGAATCAATCAACTTCAGTGGCTTGAATCAGTGAGAGGACTGTTGGGATTGCTTTTCAATTAATACCTGCATAATCCAAGATGGTCAATTTCAGCCAGCTTGAATTTTAAGTGCTTGCATCTTCTCTGCATGGGCAATAAATCGAGGATAATTGAACTGATCAACATTCAAATTCTTGATGTCGGTGAGAGAACTATTGAATGGATCAACTTTAAATTTGGAGAGTTCATTGACATCATGCAGTGAGAGGACAGTTGGGATTGCTTTTCAGTTACCTGCGTATTCCAAGATGGCTGTGGTGTGGTCAGCCATCTTGAATTTTAAGCACTTGGATCATGTTGGGCAATAAGTCGAGATTGATTGTTCAAATTTGGAGAGTGACTTGACATCGGTGAGAGAACAGTTGGGCATGCTTTTTAGTTACCTGTTTAATCCAAGATGGTCGCCATCAGCTATGTTGCGATGTCCGCATATGAGTGAAATAACCTTAAGTGTGACATAAAACCAAATCCACTCCCCTCTTCTTATCACAGCATGTATGCTCCACAATACTGCTGCCCCACAAGGCGAGATGTTGGGGTACTCAGAAATTTCTGTCATGCTGGTATTGTGAATCGTATTAAAATCACTTTTATGCATACTGATTATCTGATGTTACAATGTACAGCAACGTTTTATCTGACTGAATTAATAACGTTGTGACATTAACATGAAATTATTTCAAAATCAATTGACTGGGTAAACAGTAAAAGGCTGGCTGGAAGGATTTGGGTGCCCATACTTGGGTGTAAGCCGCTCTGAGTGGCCATGTTAATGATTTTGCATAAAATCTGGTTTCTAATATGAAATGGGGTAATCTCAGGACCAATTTGATTGACCTTTAGATCATGAGATGATCATGAGATCTGTGTCTTATAATGTACATGTATGATAATATCTATGTCTTGGAGCTATTTGATTCGATAATTACTTGATCTATTGATTTTCTTTTGTGGTATAAATACATGGATACTGTACAATAGCAAAGTCTCAGCAGCTTGCAGGCACCATTACAGGTGCATCTGGACATTTCTCATGGGTCATGGTGGTGTGTGTGTGTGTGTGTGTGTGAGGTGATAGATGGGGGGTCTCTGATATGGTCTCTTACACTTGTTCTGTTCTGTCCTGGGTGATAATATAATTCCAAATGGGGGTCAGACTGCCATGACCTCCAAGATTAATTGTGCTGTATACACTTTCCCACCAGGGTGTGTACTGTAATTATAGTTCACTGAGTTATTTCTGTGCAAGCTCATCCTTCCCTTGGACCCATCCCTTCCCTTGGACCCATCCCTTCCCATGAGATCATCCCTTCCCTTGGACCCATCCCTTCCCATGAGATCATCCGTTCCCTTGAACCCATCCCTTCCCATGAGATCATCCCTTCCCTTGAACCCATCCCTTCCCATGAGATCATCCCTTCTCTTGAACCCATCCCTTCCCATGAGATCATTCCTTCCCTTGGACCCATCCCTTCCCATGAGATCATTCCTTCCCTTGGACCCATCCCTTCCCATGAGATCATCCCTTCTCTTGAACCCATCCCTTCCCATGAGATCATTCCTTCCCTTGGATCCATCCCTTCCCATGAGATAATTCCTTCTCTTGAACCCATCCCTTCCCATGAGATCATTCCTTCCCTTGGACCCATCCCTTCCCATGAGATCATCCCTTCTCTTGAACCCATCCCTTCCCATGAGATCATTCCTTCCCTTGGACCCATCCCTTCCCATGAGATCATCCCTTCTCTTGAACCCATCCTTCCCATGAGATCATTCCTTCCCTTGGATCCATCCCTTCCCATGAGATCATTCCTTCCCTTGGACCCATCCCTTCCCATGAGATCATTCCTTCCCTTGGACCCATCCCTTCCCATGAGATCATTCCTTCCCTTGGACCCATCCCTTCCCATGAGATCATTCCTTCCCTTGAACCCATCCCTTCCCATGAGATCATTCCTTCCCTTGGACCCATCCCTTCCCATGAGATCATCCCTTCTCTTGAACCCATCCCTTCCCATGAGATCATTCCTTCCCTTGGACCCATCCCTTCCCATGAGATCATTCCTTCCCTTGGACCCATCCCTTCCCATGAGATCATTCCTTCCCTTGGACCCATCCCTTCCCATGAGATCATCCCTTCTCTTGAACCCATCCCTTCCCATGAGATCATTCCTTCCCTTGGATCCATCCCTTCCCATGAGATAATTCCTTCTCTTGAACCCATCCCTTCCCATGAGATCATTCCTTCCCTTGGACCCATCCCTTCCCATGAGATCATTCCTTCTCTTGAACCCATCCCTTCCCATGAGATCATTCCTTCTCTTGAACCCATCTCTTCCCTCGAGTCCATTCGTTCCCTTTCTCATTCCCTCCCGAGCTGATACCTCCCCTCCCCTGACATGCCTGAGGTAATACCTCCCCTTGAGCTCATCCTTCCCCTTGAGCTCATCTCTTCCCTTCCCAGGCTCACCCCTTTCCTTGAGCTGATACTCCCTTGAGCTCATCCCTTCCCTTGATCTCATACCTTCCCTTGAGCTGAGCTCATCCATTGAGCTTATACATTCTCTTAAGCTCATCACTTCCGTTGAGCTGAGTTCATCTCTTCCATCGAGCTCATCCCTTTCGATGATCCGTTCTCTTCCATTGAGCTCATTCCTTCCCTTGGGCTCAGGTCATCCCTTCCATTGTGCTCATCCCTTTCCTTGAGCTGAGCTCATCCCATCCATTGAGTTCATCCCATCCCTTGAGTCCATCCCTTCCCTTGAGCTCATCGCTTCCCTTCAGCTCATCCCTTTCCTTGAGCTGAGCTCATCCCTTCCCTTGAGCCTATCCCTTCTCTTGTGCTAATCCCTTTCTTTGAGCTGAGCCCCTCCTTCCCTTGAGTTCATCCCTTCCCTTTTGCCCATCCCTTCCCTTGAGCTCAGCGCCGGACTCTTCCATACACAACCATGCAATAACCCGCAGGTAGTATAGCCCTGAAGTTATCAAGCATAGAATAAGTGCTCCATACGCCCCATAATTTCAGTCACACATTAACATGCTCTATTGAGCCTTAACAAACCTGGCTGACAGTTTTCTATGCTAGAAGAAATCAATCATTTGTGCAGCCTGGGCTTGGACTGTGTGTATTGATCGTTTGTCCTGAATACATGTATATGCTGATCTATGGCAGGTGGGCTGGCAGACTTTACCTGTGAAACGTATAAGACCATCAAGAACAATTGCGAACATCATAGACAGAAGGTGCATTGGCATGTATTAACGACTGAGAATTACTGTTCTGTACATCCACTATCAGCATATCAGGCTCTTTTGTACAGTCTAATTTGGAGGACTGAACCTACATTAATCTATGGTACAGCATCACCTGAAGTGTGGTTGATTAGCAAACTGTCAACAGTCAGGCACATTCATCAGTCTACATGTACATTTTTCAGGTAAGGTAGGAGTACAGGTGGTAAAATCTTCATATACACTCTGGTGTATTGTGGGTGCTGCATGTACCATGGCAATGGGTTGGTTATCCGATATGATTTTATGAAGATTTATCACTTACATGTACATGTAGGCATAATAGAATTATATGAATTGTGTAAGTAACTGGTAAAAATGTATGTTATTAAAATTATTTTTACATGTAGCTCCATGGTTTAAGTTTAATTATTTGTGTGATATTAATGTGTCAGAACAATCTGTGACTTGCATATTATTGGGAGAACAAAGGAAGGCCTATTTGTGCAGAGACTGTGAGTTCAGCTGATCAGCTCTATGGTTCGTATATTTTCCATTTGTCCTATCTTTTAACCCAGGAGAATGTTTTGAACTGGTGATAGCTGGCATATTTTCATGTAATATTTGCCAAGAACATACATTATTCTAAGCATAATGCCACTTTCGTTGAATACTGGAAAAATTTATGAAGTTATGTCAGTTACCACAGTTGGCTCAAATAATCTCCCAGGTTAAATGATCAGGCAAATATACAAACCATTAGCTGATCAACTGAAGTCATGGGTCACAGCACAGACAAGCTCTTCTTTGTCCTGTCAATAATGTGCAAGTTCGAGATTGCCATATAAATTAATTGAACCGACTGGTAAACTTTTATAATAAATAAATGTTCTTTAACATTTGGACGTTTTCCTGAAATCCTTTTCACTCATCTCCAGGGTATATAACATATAAGCCTACATAAGATGTCATTTAATCATCATTTTTATCCAATCTTTGGGGTCCAAATTTATTGGGGGGGGGGAAATATATATATACTTCTACATTTCTAAAGTACATGTACACCATGTATATGGATTCTCTCTCCACATGTGGGATTTACTTTGATGAATACATGATTGCTTAAGTAGATGTAATGCACATGAGACAGTTGTGTACATGTATACCCCATTGATAATATTTGTCTTCTGTTAGCAATTAATATGCAACATAGCAATAATAATGTATATATTTTATGAAAGCGTATGTCCTGAGGGATTCACTTATATACTCCGTATATCGCTTCCATTACTTAGCTCATCCATTAATTCCATTATTTGCTTTTTCTAGTTTGTCAATTCAAGATTTGACATGATAAACACTAGATTTCTTTATAAACATATGGCGGATTCCACGCAAAAACCGTACCACTAACTCCCATTTCTGTCCGTCCTTGACGGAATATGACATTAGTAACACCAATAACTTGAAAAACATCATAAACAATGTTCCTTGTACATGTACCTTATTATCTAAAATGTGTCAATGAATTGCATAAGATGAAAATAAACAGGTGCCCCTATGAATTCTTTGTACAGTTTTTACTCAGTCTATTTTGTATATGTACAAGAAATTTCTTATAACAGAAGCACTTGCATATGCTCAGTGGAATTAGGCCAAGCATATTGATGTATCTGTACCATTGTCAGTGTATGTCATCGCCCATGCTGTAATATTGAGCCTTTTCAAAAAAATTCTAATGTCATTTACGTCACGGGAGTTGGACGGAAATGACATTACTATTATTAGAAGTTTTTCAAACGCTCATAGTAGCGATGTATTGGTATTTAATACACTGGCAATGGTATATATCTCAATAAGGTCAAGGTAGTTAACCGCTGTGAATCTTTAATTGAAGAATTTAATTGACATTTGTTTTCTGGCAAATGTTGCAAAAAAAGTTGGATGGACATATGACATTAGAACAAATGACATTTGAAACATTTACATTTCTGTCTCTCTATTATACTGCAGATAATAAATGTGCAGTTTAAAACTGTTTATATTCAGATATGCATACATTACACAACATTTGTGGGTTTAGCAAACACAGTACAAGACAGTCAGTTTTTTTGACATTTTTAATGTTACAAACGTCATTTTCCGGTAAGATGGACAATTTGACGGAAAGTGGTATAGTTTTATGTGGAATCCGCCAAAATATATTCTAAGCTTTCAAATTGCTCATAATCCCAATCAAGATGACACCACACATACATGTAGACTGTTTCTTATTTTCGATTTGCCCATTGAAAATAAGCACAAGCAACTACAATTTAAAATTGTTCACAATGTTGTCCCCACAAGAAAGTATTTGCATAAAATCAAAATTGCTTCCTCTCCAGATTGCCCAGAGTGTCAAAAAGAGGAATAATGTCACATTATTTCCTAGACTGTTCCCAATCTGAAAACTTCATAGTTAAATATTTTGATTGGATTAAAATCTTGCTAGATGTTACTGTTTGTAGGCAATATTATTTGTAAGCTAAATTCTTCACTTATAAGTGCAAAGTGGGAGAGAATGAGCTGAATTTCACCCATTTTCTGAACGATATCAGCTTTACCCTGCATGTTCTGAAGAGATCTGGTAAACACAAGTTCATGGGTACAATAATTGATCAGATTTTGAACTATTCTTGAAATGACTATCAAACCCATCACTTCTGCTAAGTGTTCAACATGCCACATTGTGAAAAAATGTTTAATTCCATGTGATATGTGTAATTTATTTTATTATCATTTCTTCTTTGTTAATAATTAAATACATGTACATTCCGCCCTGTTACTTCCAGGTCACGTGGGAAATGTAAGGGTGAAACTGTGAAATCGTGGCCAAATACATGAATAAATGCCCAGTGGTAATGATGGTCTTTGAACTACATGTACATTACGTAAAGACAGTCGTGGTGCTTCAGTTTTCCAAATAATGTTATTGTTGCTGAAATGTTGATATTTAAAGTTTGACGGTGACCAAACATAACATTCCACAGATAAAGAGCTAGGCCAAATTTCAAAGAACTGAGGCAGTTTTATTTTGTTGAAGGTAAGTTCCACTTGGCAAAGTCATTAATCAAATGAAATTTTTTGAACTTCTTGAAAAACAAACGTTTGAAAATGAAGGTTTATTCTATGTAAAGACATGCATTAAAGATAAATTTAGCTCCAAAATCTAGACTGAAATTGATATTTCTTCAACTCTGCGAAAGTGACCTACATGTATGTTTCAACATGTACAAAATAAAACCCATTTGACCACATAAAACTAAACATTCCAACAAAGAGGTCTAAATGCATACAGAACTTAGTATGATACAACCTATATTAAACTAAATGTGGATTTGTTGAATTTTATAATTTGTTAAGAAAACAATTGTTCATGTAAAGTCCGATCAAGTTATAGTCTTGCCTAGCTACACAGTCAATAATGAACAGTGTCAGTGATATAGTTGTCTATTACAATAGACCTGATAATACATGATTCATAGAAATGAACAGAAGTTCTTATGGTTCTTCTGTGTTTATGTATTCTTAAGCGAAAATATGATATTCGTATACAATTTCAACTGGTTTTCTCATTTACATGTACCTAATCTGTTGACCAAAATGCTATTGTCTTTATCTTGTCGGGTCTTTGCCCTTCTATTGGTGTAGTCACAGGCTTAGATCTAGGGTCCCAAGGCGTCCGTAAAAAGGACACAAGTATAGAATCAAATGACTGATTTTTGCATAAAATCAAATGATTTTATTTCTGAAAACATACTTGAAACAGCCAAAAAGTGAATTTGACCATGAACGGATAGTAAATGTTGCAAGAATAAACAAAAAAATGCCTATGGTCAAATGTTTTATCATATGTATGGCAAATTTTGGACTTTCGGACTTCTTGCAAGACATCTGAGGAATTTCATGTTTTCAAATAAGGACACTACTTCAAATTCCTGGATCTAACCCTGAGTCAGATGTATGTACATGTAATGTTGATGGAAACTAGTCGACACGATCATGAACTGATCAACTCCATTGGTAACACAATACTGTCCTCTTCGTTCAACAAGACAATTTCTATGCTCACGATCTGAACTTGCCTTGGTTGGACAGGCTGCCATTATTGTTCAAACGCAGCCTGTATAGCCTCTTGAATATGCATGACGTATTAGACATTATGTTTAAAAAAAGAAAAATAATTTTTTTAAACTTTTGCCCGATTGAAAGTGATAGTCCAAACTCAAGGTGCCATAACCCGTTATAACGGGTTAAAAAAATACAGCCTGGATCAGACCCTGGCATACCAGAAGTATGTTGTCCTGAAAGTGACATACATGTACACATATAAGTACATATATGGATATGCCAGCAATATTGATCTGACAGACTAACACAATATTGATGTTCACCAAATCAAAGTACATGTACCATCGAGAGGTAATCAACATTAGGTTATTTTCAGCCAGGACATTACCATGCACTCTATTAGCTTGACATTGGGTTGAATCAGCTTGCTTATTCGCACAAATGATCTCGTCTGTATTATTGGGGCCCGGCAATGAGCTTTGAATCCTTGACAACCGAAGGTCACTCACTATACAGTGAACCCTGTGTATACCAACCATGCTTGTGGCCAGATTATAGTGTCGGTTTTAACAGGTTTGAGGTTTATCAAGGTTCAAAATACTGAAGATTAAATTGAAGTATTAATGGTATACCATGGATAATGACAGTATTTAGAGGTTGGTCGGCATGGTGACCTGTCCGCCTGTCCACTGAACAGGCATATTCTACATTTGGACAGACAAAAATAGAAAATTTAACATGTCACAGTAGAGATAGGAGAAAATAGATAGTGGACAACTAAACTTTGGCAAAATGTGATTCTTGGACAAGCCGTTTTTGAATCCTTGCTAACACCCTGTTGGTCGGTGTACCCAGGTGTCCATATTCACAGGTTTCACTGTGTATGTTTTAGCTAGGTACATGTAGATGTAATTACTAACTCCTGAAGGTTGATGTTTGAATGAGACACCAACATCATACAGCAACATTATTTCACAATGTTGTGATAATGGATACATTGATCGGGCAGGTTCTATAAGTTGACCTTAGGTGTTTATCGGTGGAGAATATAGGGGCACTATTCAAACATTCAATCCATCCAGACTGCTGATTGTTTGATCAATTGAACAGGTTCTCCTCATTAAGCATGTAATGAGGAGCTGTATGGTCAGGTATGTTTGTTTTATACTTGTATATTCACCATCACAACATTAGCATGTGAACCAGTATCATGGTAACCATATGTTTATCCTGGGTTCACTCACTTGATTCAGTTTACATAATACGGTTAATTTGAAACAAGAGGAAATCATTATTAGTGGGTACATGTACAGGCCCTGCTTTCTAGAGATCACACCAGGCTGATTTCATAGCTAGGCCGGGTATTGGCTATAAAGGGGGATTTTCTACCCAAAGATCTGATTAATCAAATTTTGTCACCCTTTTGTCAGTCGTTTGGAGATGTCTTCCCAATGGCTGCGCGTATGGTCATGAAAATTCACCCACTTGTCAATCTCGACACAAAGAAAATATTGAAAGAAGAAGACTGAAAAAAAAAAAAAAAAATCAATTTACATTTATTTTGTGCATAATTTTAGTCATTTGGAATGTCATTCAGGCTTAACCTATAGTCCAGTATCAGAACCTCAAATTCAGCATCAAATTGATCCATAAATGTCAATCAATAGTACAGGCCCTCGGTGGCTGAGTGGTCTAAGGCCTTTCACTGGTGAACGCTAGCCTTGCACCACTGAACCGGTACATGTGAAAGTTTGTCAGTTACTTGTCGACGGGCGGTGATTCTCTCCGGGTACTCCGGCTTCCTCCACCATCCAAACTGACTGTCACCATACATGTATGAGTGAAACAAAATTGAGTGTGACATTAAACCAAATCCTCCCCTCCCCCCCTCAAACAATAATACTGGACCACTATTCTCCTCATGTAGTACCTACAGTTGAAAATATTAACCAAATCATTGAAATATTAATTTTTCATTTCATATTTCTTTATTTTTCAGGTGAATTTTACGTTATATTGAGGCTGGGCTAATATCGCTACGAGTGTATTGTTCAACACTTGTAGCTTCATTTGACACTGCATTTGGGGTTCTTATAATTAACTGGGTTAAAGCCCGATTGACAATCCCATTGACTAAAATTATGTAGAAAATATATATATTTTTTTTCATTTTTCTTCTTTCAATATCTTCTTCATGTCGAGATTGATAAGTGGATGAATTTTCATGACCCTACTACAAGCCATTGGGAAGAAATTGCCAAAAGACTGACCAGGGGTGGGGAAATTTGATTAATCAGATTTTTGGGTATAAATCGCCTGTAACTTGCATGATTTGCTCACAGCAGAGATGATTTCAATCCATCTTTTGCACACTATTGAGAGACTTCAGCTCATCTGCTTCTGGTTCTTATAATTTCTCTTTACCCATGAATCTTGTAACCCAGGAGAATGTTTTGAACTGGTGAGAAATGAGTCCCGCAGTTTTCAATGGATGCATTTGGACATGTCTAAACATGGATTGAAGATATGCATGTCCTATTTATGGGATGAAATATTAATATTTGTCATACAGGTATTTATGATGTTTTGGACTTAGTCGATTTTTCTTCATCTATTCCAGTATTTAGACCATGTTTTGGTGTAATCAACTAGTCCCACAGTTTTCACTGAATGCTTTTTAAACTTTGTACACTTATTTAATAGGGTTTTTAGATGTGCATGTTTTATTTGTGAGATGAAATATATTTGTTTTTCATATTTATGACGTTTGGACTTTGTCGATTTTCTGGAGCAGTTATGATGTAATCAGCTACAGTACATTGTTGTCAGATAGTTTTCAGTGCATGGTATAGAAACTTCGTACACTGATTTAATATGGTTTGGACATGTACATGTAGATGTTCTATTTGTGAGATGAAATATTATTTTTCATATTTATGACATTTTGGACTTTGTCAATTTTTTTTCCATCTATTCCAGTACACTGTAGGTGTAATCTGCTAGTCTCAAAGTTTTCACTGGATGCATTTGAAACTTTGTAGACACCTGTAACATGGTGTGAAGCATCTTCACCACGTCAAGGTTTCTATTTGTGAGCCAAAGGCGAACCCTTGACCAACTTGCATAGCAAACCGCATTCCGCCCACACTCCAGTTACGTGACCTAGAAAAACTGCGCTGATGGTAAAATACATTTGGGTTTACTTTCGCTGCTAAATTATTCGCTGATACCGAATGTAAAATATTTAATCCAAGCACGCATAACAGTAAAATATTAATGGATAGACCAGTGAAATTTTATAGAAATCCGTGCGTTTCAACCCAATTCAAGTCCTTCAGTGGAAAGGTGAGGTCGGATACACTGACATCGCGGTCCGCCTACATTTGCCTGGCTTGTTGGATGTTTGATGGTAGATGAATGGAGATGGGTTTATTTTCTCTTCAAATAGATTTTGTTTTAAACTATGTTTCCTTATATTTATTAATGTTCATGGTTGTTGAAAAGGTGCATGTTTTTCTGCCACTGGGTATCGCACAAGCTATGGTGTTTTCGAATCTGTTGTCACGGTCGCCATGGTCGCGGTGCTTAAGTGATCTGATTGGTCAATATGTGCAGGATGCCGCTGTGTGTCGTTGATCACGATATATTGCCCAAGCGTACCAGGGGTTATATCTAGGATAGAGATACCCCTGGTTTTAGCGAGGATGGGTGTGAAGATGTGCATGTCGTTTTTCGTTATGTCACAACATTTTTAATTTTCCAAAATTACCAGGAGTTGGATCTTGTTGATTTTCTCCACTTAATCCAGTATGGTATATAGACCATGTGCAAAAAAAAACAAAAAAACTTTAACCTAAATGTTTCCATGGTACTGCACTTACCATTAGTTGATCTTCACCAATTTTTTTTCCATCTATATTCCAAGAACAAATTATGATGCTCCTTCCTTATATTCTTCATTGAACTGAACAAGAACCTTAAAATCTTTCATGATACAGTTATGCTGTATACACCGAATGCCCTTTTCATTTTCTACAATCAACAGATTGGTAACTGGTAAGTGAACATCAAATTAATATTTTTATGATATATATTTTTCAGACTCCAGTCCACAGTCTAACTGGATACATGTAGGCTCCCACAGACAACTGTACACAGACCCCTTCCAGGGTGTACATGTATATTCAATGGACAGATTGTGCGAGATGTGTGATCAACAAGAACGGTGATAATCATGTGATCATGCAGATGACGAACACCATTGTTATTACAGGACCCTCATGATAATCTTATCAACTTACATCATGTATATGTAATTCTTGTGGTCTCTGTCAGATTTTACTGCCATGGTGTGGGGAATCGCCAGCAGCTTTTCTAAGTATGCGATTCCACCATGTGCACGGATCGGCCATTGTTTTATCCGACGACAGGACGTCAGCTAGGCGGTGTGAGAACCACTTCTGTAATGGGCTAGTCTTTGGAGACCAGCCAGTCAAAGTGCTCCAGAAGTTATGTCTGGAGCTCGGCTGTGTCACCGCTTGGAGCGGTGGAATACGAATAGGGATCACCACGAACAACCCCTCAGAACTGAAGGCTGCTGATCTACCAAAATATGCCTTCCCCGATCTGGCGACCAAAAATGGGTATTGGTTGTGTGCGGTCAGTGAGACATACCTTGACACTGGCACACGACTGACGTTGTATGTGGACAGTCATGGCCAGTTACAGATATTCATAAACAATGATCATAAGGGTGTCTACTTGAACCATTTACCCACAAACAGACAGTTATGGGTGCTCTTTGATATCTATGGAAATACTCAGTCAGCCAAGTTTGTACGACCAGGTAAGAGTTCTTGACACTCTACATGTACTGTGAACAAAAATCATATTCCCAGCTCCTGTAACTGCTGAACCTCAGGCAATCAATGATGCTTTTGATTGGCAGAACCCAATCATAAGTTATGTATTCTAGACTTTTTTGCTGATATTAAAATTTTCCATACATGTACAACTTTGAAATTTCACACAGTATCTTAGTCTTTTTTTAGAGTTGTAATTTTATTCCCTAAGTTCATGAAAATCTGTTGAGAATTGACAAAAGTTACCACCTACCATGTTGTTTTGGTGCCACGATGACTTTGGTGTACCAATGTTATAACATGCAGGCTTGACACCACGATATCAAGAAATAACCTAAAAATCACTCATATAATTTTTTTTTTTGCGATTTTTTTGCGAACTAATGGAAGGATTTTCATGAAACATATAATTTTGTTCATGAACAGTGTGAAGTTTCAATGTTGTATGAAAAATGTGCTTCAAACTATCGGTGAAAATGTGTAGAATAGATTAGCTGAGCTGCAGTACATGTAAATAGACTCCACCAACCCTGTGACATCCATTATGCAGGTCTGTGAACCACCCCTGGATGAAAGCCTGCTGTGTGAAACTACATCATGTAGAACTTGAATGATCTGTTTAACTTTAATAATAGCCAGTGAATGGGCGATGTGAGAGATTGGTCTTTGTGGAACTGGAATCTTGTTCTAGTCACTGTCCGACACAACCCGAGTTTATGTGAAGAAAAAACTGGAGGACGATCCTTTTGATGTTGGGAGGGGGGGGAGGGGGAATGATGTGAGAGCATGCCATCTCTACAATCTAGGTCAACCAAGATGGTAATTCAGGGGAATGCCATCTACATCTAGACATGACGCTATGAAAAATTCACGCGAAATGTTCACTGATATTCTATTAGATCACATAAGAAGCCAATCATGACAACTTTGTCTTTTCATTTTGACAATGATTGACGTTTAGTTCATGGATATTACATGTAACACCTTCACACCTCACGATCTTTTGATATTTTCTACGACCTACACAAATCCAGACTTTTCGGCAGGAGCTAGTAAACCCTAAAGTTGATCTTTACAGTTTAGCATACACAGTCTGGAAATTACATTGCCATATTCGGACACTGTTTCCCATTAATGTTTACTATATTTGTCCATGTGCTACCGTGTGTAATTACTGTGAGCGTGATTTTGAATTTTTTCACCAAACTAGCCACCTGATTGGCTAACCAATGTAGTTTGAAATTCGCATGGGATTTATTTAATGCTGAAGTCAGTTACAATATTCCGTGGTACCGGTATTATACATGTATCTGGGTTTACTGAGATTGACCATCTCAGATGATACATTGCCTGGCTCTTAATTCCTCCAAATATGGGCATATTCCGAGAGGTCATGAGGTCATGGGGTCACTATTAAATGTGATTCAGAACTCCTGTAAAAATAAGTTGACAGTGTCTCATCCTTTCCATCAGTCGCTTAACTTTCCCTTCAGGAAGAGCTATATGTATATGGATCCCTCCCCTGGAAAATGAAAATAACACGGACAAGAGTCAATCAATTTCGCAATACAGTAATCACTCTCGCAATGCAGTATCTAGGAGAGTGATCGACAGCTCTCGCAAAATTATAAACATGGCAGATCCGCTTTTGGTCATGGCACAGCTTTGTCTGATGGATTATGACTAGGGATGACGTGTCCAGACAATGGTGTATAAACGTACCTGTACATGACTATCGTATATGATCAGTCAGAGATGATTCTTTAGAAAGTCTAGTTATTAAATCAGGAAATCTATATATTTTCATGTTCCATTGTGCGTGTTGTATCATAGTATGGGCTCTTATACAATCCAGAGACATCTACATGTATACACAGATGATGGTGTGCTGTATGCCTGCATCCATTGTTCAGCTTATATCACAACGATCGATTTGTCTGTAGAAAACTCACTGTTCGTAATGTGAAACCATTGTGCATGTACATGTGCGTCATACCCGGTATAGGCTTTCTTTGACATTTACATATTAGAGTGGATCAAAATAAGACGTAAATCTACCAGAAAATCCAAAATGATTCTTCTATATCTGAAACTCGATATCTATGTGTGCACATGTTCATACAGCAAATAAAGGTTACAGTAATCCCTCTAATAGTTCCAGGGCTTCGTGTTTAGAATTAGTGCGCGAGCTAAAAATAGCTCGCGTCAAAATATTTAGGAGAGGGTATTTAAAAGTCAGGCGAGTGATTGCAATATAATACAATATAAAATGTGACAGTTTATGTGAGCTAAAATCACTCTCGTGACATGAATTTACGCGAGTGTTTGCGTGCAGGTGAGCTATCACTCACGCTAAACACGAAGCCCTGAGTTCAATAACAGAAAGTGAAATTTCCCACCATAAACATGATAAAATGTGGGGCTGATCAAATTTATTAAAACAGGAAGTTAACAAAATGGTCCCAAATCATGCAGATACATGTAATCCATTATTTCTTTGTTATTTCAATGATTTTAGAATCAATGAATTTACTGTAAAAGTCTACTCAGTTTTGTCCACAAAAATGGGGCTGATTGAATGTTGATAGATCTAAGCATTGAATTATTAGAGGTTTACTCAACCATGAAATTCAAGCTGCTTTAAAACACATTCTATATTTTCCAGATGATGCCCCTGTGGAGATACTGGCGAGAGGAACAGATGCTGTTCGTGCATACGAGCAGGCCTGTTCATCCGGCGTCCAGCCCTTGTTCAGAACGCGCCTCATGCTGGTTGGTCAGGATGGAGTGGGGAAAACCAGCCTCAAGAGGGCGCTAATTGGCCAAAAGTGAGTGTCTGTGTTATTGTTAATGTAATTTAGCAAAGTTAACCATGAACACCGTGATCTGATCTGTTGTTTCTGTAGTAGTTGCCCCATTACATAGAAATACATGAATGGACATGAAACAGAAATCCCCTCCTAATTTTTCTGGTGCTTTCAGGCTTTCATCCAATTTAAAGGAGTACTTACCTTATTTTTGAGTGTGACTACATGTATATTTATCAACAATCGTATTCAAAACCTTATTATATAAAACTTATGTTGATAGAATGCGAAATAAAAGAAATATTGAATATTTTGTTGCTCGCCACGGCGTGCACTGGGCGCCGCCATTGCATCACTGTGTGACGTTTTTAGATGAGCGGAAGTGGATGTATACTCATCTAAAAACGTCACAACGTCATGGAGATTTAAGGTTGATCGTGTTGGTCATGCCGATAATTCACACGAGAAGGAACCCAGTAAGTTCACGGATGTTCTAGTTGATTTCAATAGTTCAAGTGTAATCATGAAAATGTTTACAAACTTAGAAGCATCGTCGTTCAACTCAAATCACTGCACAATTGCAGAGGACGATCTTTTAGTTTATCGTTCAGCATCAAATTTTGTCCAAATTGAATCGAGCAAATCTCAGTTGAAAAACTTGGAAGAAAATTCTTCAGTTGGCGGAGATAACCAACAACTTCCTTTTAGGAATTACCCCCGTGGGATTTGCCGCGCCAGTTTTTCCTAGAATTAAAACTCTGACCCAGAGTAATTCAAATGTCCGTAGTTGAAAAGTCCCTGGATCAAGCGTTAGCCGTGACGTCGTCCTGAATAATGACGTCATCAGCCACGTCATCCTACAGGCAACATGGCGGCGCCCACGTCGACTTCAAAGCGGAAACATAGCTTCACAAATTGTAATAAAAATAATAGATGATCGCCCCCAACGACAGTAAAATAGTTGGTTATATTTCTTTAAGAGTCTAACCGTTGTAATAGAAACCTATATAAAATACGGTAAGTACTCCTTTAAGGACTATATTTGGTATGATGGAGAGTTAATCACCCATTGTCACAAGGGACGGTGTGTGGGGTACCGTGACTGGTTGCACTGTATGCTTTGCGTATGTTTTTTTAATCAGCATAATTCCCTAAACAGCATACAGATGGATGTTCATCACTGGTCAGCATACATACATGTACATGTAGTTATCTAGAAAGTCTCGCATAGATCTGTAATCATTCTCATTCCTGCCAGGACTTCACCAATACACATTGAAATCAGGTGTTTATTTTAAAAAATAATTTCCATCCTTCATAGTGGAAAAAATCTTGCAGCACATCCAAAATACAACTTAAAAAAAATTAGTACATTACGAAAAATTGGTAACAATCTGCCATGAATGATCATTAATTGAAAATACAGTTTATGAAACCAATAATTGATAATAATGATAACTTTTAATAATTTAATGGCTTAACCAAGTAACTACATGTACTTTAAATGGACAGTGTTACTGAAAGTGAAAATGATAACGTAAGTGGTTGTGAACTTCAGGTATTTTCCTCAATAAGGTTTGTTTCTTTTCACTTGTACAAAGTTGTTATTTAAACCAGATCCATATGTGGTCTGGTGTTTTCTGTTAATAATTCCACAATAGACACCTTTTTTGTTCAGTTTATATGTATAGACATATAATTCAATATTTAAAATATGGCATGCACGTTGGGCACATCGGTTCTCACCTGATCGCCGAAGATAAGCAAGGTTGAGCCAGGGCAATACTTCTTTGATCATTGCCAAATCCATTGTGGGATATTTAGCTCTTGGCTCTTGTTTTGAGGTCAAAATTTCAGACAAAGGTCAAGGTCTCCTAGTTACGAGTAGTTTTAATAGCCAATTTTAGTTTATCTTTCAATATTTTAAGTGCTACATTTTTGTGAGCATGAAATCAGAGACTTTTCTCTGGATTGCTATCTACCAATGGCTGATTCCCATTATAGTGCGGTTCAAGTTAATCCCTGGACAATGCTGTCTTGCCCGGGTGTAGGCGGCACTGCATGGGGATAACCGTGAGATTTGGGTTGTTCTCTTCATCTCTCCCCTATGTTTATAACATGAGGCGGGTTTTTGAACTATCTAGATAACTGGTGAAAATATGATAATATGGATAAAATATTCCCACCATTCCAAGAAAAGACCAACAAGCTTCCATTTATGATAAACCTGGCAACCTCGGGTCAAAAATATACTAATATCATGCATCAGTTGAAAAACTCGCTCCATGTTATAAACATAGGGGAGAGATCAAGAGAACAACCCAAAGCTCACAATGGCCACATGCTGTGCCCCAGACAGCATTGTCCAGAGATTGACTTGAGCAAAGTGGGAAGCTGCCACTGGTACTAAGACCATCCTTAAACGATCTTGAAATTTCTGTTTGGACCAGTCTGATTCCAGATGTGTTTGGGATATATTGAAGCCCCTCAAGTGGATGATGGCGGGCGATGATGATATGAGACTAAATCAGATGTTTTCTTAAAAAAAAAAAATTCATTATTCGTATTGGAGAATCCTGAAGCACCTCCAAAAGTTGATATATTTGTAAATTATTCACAACTGCTCACTCCCAACTTCTACAATGGTCCCAAACCCTGATGATGTATTAGATCTCTCTCAATCACGTGATGAATTGTGTATTCATTCATCTGCATGACCTGTGATCACTTAATTATCCAGAAATTTAACATCGGTGATGTACATGTAACACAAAATCAATTAAATTGTCATTGTCAATGCAAAGTAGCTTGCTCTTCTGACTGTGCCAGTTCAGGGACGTGGCACTGGCAATTAAGTTGATGTTATATGAGGGAGGCTAATTGAATTGTATAACGATCCCCACCAGCCATTAATTGTCCTGGATGTTGGGTGTCTGTATTGCATCAAGAGATAGAAGTGGGATTTTATTGTCATGGATGTAGGGGGCCTACGTCATCAGGTTTCAGGACAATTAGTGATTCAAAAGATAAGAATTTCCGTATGTTGGATGATCTTTTTGTATATTCCCATGTTACACAATAATTTTTTGAATTTCTCCCCAGTTAATATGCGGGGTAAAATGGTCAGGACTCTTAATTTATAGACCAACTCTTAATTTATAGGCCAACTCAGCAGGACTCAGAGATTAGTCCCACTTACAGGAGCCTTTGTTACTAATCCTTTAGCTTCAATCCCTTCCAGTTAGTATGCAGTTAGGGATAAATTAATGCTTCAATGGGGACACATAAATATCTAAAACCTTTCATAGATTGCTACTGGTGATATTTTATACAGATATACCAGGCTTCGGGGGTGTATTTGCGATATATCCCGGTCAAGACCATAAAAAATTTCCCGAGCGTCAGCGAGGGAAATTTGCCATGGTCGAGACCGGGATATATCGCAAATACACCCCCGAAGCCTGGTATATCTGTATAATTACACCGCATATCCTAAAGGACTGGCGTATAACAAGGAAGCTGCTTTTGCTGTAATAGTCACCATTATGTTAGCTAAATAATATATAGCCCTCGGGAGGGCTATATATTATTTAGCTACATTATGTCGGCGTAAATTCGCGTAGAATTCTTTGAGTAGCACACTAAGTTCGTTTGCCGGGAGAATTTCAAAGTCTATGGCTCTGCCTTTTGCTGTATAGTAGTCCTTCAATAGTTTCACAGCAAATTTAGTCGACTTTTCTGTGTTTCTAGGATTATTGCTACTCAGAAACGAGTCGATCTCATCGCCAGCAAACGCTCCAAATCTGTCGCCCGTGGGCGCTGCCATGTTTGTTTACAAACAAGACATCAGGGGAGATAATTCGGCGGCGGGATAATTCGGCAAATACTTTTAGGCAAATACCCCGCTGCCAAGGCAACGGAAGGCAAATTTCCCGCTGCCCCTGACAGTCGCGTGAGAATGACTTGTGGATGAGAATTTGCCGTAAATGCCCCGGCTAAGAACCAATCAAAACTCGTCTATCTTATATAAGGTGTAATTAAGTATGTAATCGAGATCTGCCTTGGAAGAATCTTCAAGCTTTGATCTACTGATATGGCTGCGGAAAATCAATAATACAGATCAGGTTGATGTAAAGATTCTTATGGTTATAAGCTTACTGCTTCATAGCAAGTATCCAATAACTGTAATTACAGTATTTAAAAAAAAACCCCTTCCTTGTAAGGTGTATCCTTCCTTGTAAGGTGTATCCTTCCTTGTAAGGTGTATCCTTCCTGTCTCTTCAATTTCTCTTCATTTCACGGTAATACCTCTAATAATTCAATCACAGGAAGTGAAATTTTCCACCATCAAATCTGGAGTGATCAAATTTATCAGAACAAGAAGTTGACAAAATTGTCCAAAATGATGCAGATAATCCATTATTTCTTTGTTATTTCAATGATTTTAGAATATTAGGTGATTGGGGGTGATTGAATTTTGATGGGGAAATTGAATTATTAGAGGGATTACCGTAACAAATTGGTTCTGAGACAATCCCATCTTCTCATCTTTAAACATTCACGTCACACACACCCTTTTATCAGAATTTTTGCAAAGAAAAGTTTTCCTCGTCAGACAGTTATGAAGGTATCAATAATCAAAATGCGATAAACAATACTTCCATTATTTTGCCGCAAATAAATTATCTCCCCTTACAAGTTTAAGGACATTACTTTTCTTATAAGCAGAGATAATTTTGCCTTTGACAACCATGACAACAGCGCATCATGTTTACCGCATGCATTTTATCGATGGCATCAGGAACTTCTGTCAATATTAAAACACTAAACATTAAATAAATGAAAAGCTGCTCATCTATCCAGGGACAGATAGACAAGGAATTTTTTTTTTTCCCATCGATTTTTTTTTTCTCTCAAAACCCTTCAAAATGGATGTAAGTAAATTGACAGCAGAAAATAAACTATTTCTGAGCTACATTTTCTAATCAGGCCTGAGTTACTGATTCAGTATTCTTTATATTTTGTACACAGACATCAAGAAAATGAGAAAAGTACAGATGGAATCGATTTGTCGGCATCATGCTCTTTTAACCTTCAAAATAAATCAGCTTGGAGATTGGCAGTACAAGGGGAGACAATCGGTGATGAGGAGTTGGAAGATAAAGCCACAGATCAAGGCCTTTTACGTATGTACAAGATGCTTTTATCATGGTGAATGAAGAAATGTAAAATTTTAGATTGGTACAGTGTGTATTTAGGTTTATTTTGTTTGTCTGTCTGTCTCTCTCAAATCCCATAGTGTACATATTGTTACAAAGGTATAGTTGGTAATGCCATACAAAGTTGGAAAGTTGCTTCTCATGCCCCGTGCTCATGGGAGGTAAACCTTGTGCATCAAAACGTTTTATTTGCCAATCTTAGAGCAAAAAAAAACAGAAAAAAAAATCTGTTTTCGTCTGCTGAAAGCAAGGTTCGAATTTCGACGTTTTAAATGGTTTTTACCCCTCGGCCATTTTGGCCTCGGGGTATTGTCATCGCCATGTACGTCCGTCCGTTACCGCATTTTAGGCAAAACCGCTTCAGACACTACCACCAAATTTTCAACACTTATTTATATAGTGCTAAGTCAGACGCCTATCGAAAATGGCTTCCCTTGGCCCATATTTTACAGAGTTCTGCCCCTTTACAGATTTTTTAATTTCTATTTCTGTCCTATATGCCTGAATGTAACCAACTATATCTGCAGAACTGTGTTCAGTATAGCTACTATATTTTGGAAACTTGTTTATATTGTTGTATTCTACAAGCCAACAAAGGATTACTCGCCTTGGCTTATGGAGTTATGCCCCTTTCGGATGTAATAATCTTCGATTTTGTTAGTTGTAGCTGAATGTACAAGTTATAATTGCAGATCCGTGTTCGGTACAGCTTATTCGTCTTGGTTCTTATTTCACAGAGTGCTATAATTAAAGTCAGACGCCAATCGAAAGTGGCGCCACTCGGCCCATACTTTACAGAGTTATGCCCCTTTACAGATATATTAATTTCTATTTCTGTCCTATATCCCTGAATGTAACCAACTATATCTGTAGAACTGTGTTCGATATAGCTACTATATTTTGGAAACTTATTTATATTCCTGTATTCTACAAGCCAACAAAGGATTACTTGCCTCGGCTTATGGAGTTATGCCCCTTTCGGATGTAATAATCTCCGATTTTGCTATCTGTAGTTGAGTGTACAAGTTATATCTGCAGATCCGTGTTCGGTACAGCTTATTCGTCTCGGTTCTTATTTTACAGTAGTGCTAAGTCAGACGACTATCGAAAGTGGCGCCCCTCGGCCCATACTTTACAGAGTTATGCCCCTTTACTGCTATGTTCGGTATAGCTACTATATTTTGGAAACTTATTGTTGTATTCTACAAGCCAACAAAGGATTACTCGCCTTTGCTTATGGAGTTATGCCCCTTTCGGATGTAATAATCGCCGATTTTGTTATCTGTAGGTGAATGTACAAGTTATATCTGCAGATCCGTGTTCGGTACAGCTTATTTGTCTCGATTCTTATTTTACAGAGTGCTAAGTCAGACGCCTGTCGAAAGTGGCACCCCTCGACCCATATTTTACAAAGTTATTCCCCTTTACAGATATATAATTTTTCTATTTCTGTCCTATATGCCTGAATGTAACCAACTACCGGTATATCTTGATCATCCCACATAGAACTATCTCTTCCTCAATTCACACTACACATGGGTCTCAATCACTTGGGGAAAGCCGAGGGGTTTTGATTAGATCAATCTCATGTTTTTAATGTCTTTTGTCTATGGGTCAGTCATGGTGAATGCATGAAATAAGCTGTTGTGAGTGTTGATGAAATTAATCAATTATTTACATGGGTGGTCGGTATTTAATCAAATATATTTTGAAGATTTACCTGTCCGCGAGGAAACTAAGGGGCGAAAGTGTATCTCCAAGTAATCCCATCAAAAATATTTATTTCTTTTATCAACTTCCATGATATTATTTGGTGAAAATCATTCCTCTAAATTCTTTTTCATGCGAAAACAGAACTTCTGTCTGATCTGCTCAGTTTGCACACTTCGCAGAGACTGAGTCACATGAAAAGTCGGACTACATATTGAACCATTATTTAAAATACAGAAAGAACTGTATTATGGTTATTATGACATTATTTTTTATTGTCTGGAACAGCACGAAGCACTTTTCCATACAATGTTATGGTATAACTGTTGGCTGCTTACCAATTGT
>JAVTVY010010616.1:0-46919 GCA_036873755.1 Hanleya hanleyi | reverse complement strand
TATTAAGTGCTGGTCGGCGAAGAGCTGGCGTAGGTTCGAATCCTACTCCTGACAGAATTTTTGTTTTGTACCTTATACATACCACTACTATTCTATTTGTACATACCACCTGTATTCTATTTGTACATAGTGTATACTCCTTCACTGCTAAAAATGCCCACTTTCGCTACTACTCGTACTGATGACGTCACCAATGACGCCACAGCATTTTTTTTTCAATGACGTCCGCGCCTACATCCGGGTTCTTGTCGCTGACGTCCAAGTTGAACTGATGGTGCTAAAAATAGATCAACAGCTAGCTTGCTATAAAAAGGAAACGGCCTGACCGTTTCATCAGACACTCTGTCAACCGCCAAGATGTTCACTTGTACTACGTGCTCGAAATCGTTCACTCGCCGGCACGACTTGCGCCGCCATGAGGCTACCAAGCACGATGGAACCGCCAGGTATAGCTGTACGATATGTAGGCCTACACTGTCGTTTCAGCGCCCAGATCATTTACAGCGCCATGAACGTTCAATTCATGGGCCACCCAAGCGTCCATGCGAAGAATGTGGTCAACTCTTCAGACGACCCAGTCAGTTAAAACAGCATGAGCGTTTGATTCATGGTCCGTCACCATGGCATGAGGGCCAACTTTCCACTAAAGAGGCACCCAGGAGGGACAGATCCACTGAAGATGAACCCGGGGAGAAGAATGCCACTGGTGATGCGATCACGGAGAGCCCGCCTATACCCACAGCTCAGAAGAGCCTAGATATCCAGCCGGTTCCTAGCATTACTGTTTTCAGTCATACGCCTGACAACAACGAACATTTTCTGGAAGATGCGGTGGATGTTCCCAGCGATCTCTTACCCGAAGATCATCCAGTGAGTGAGATATATCGACGCCATTGGTCCATGATCCGACACTGCTTCCACCGTCATCGCCCTATATTGGACTTGTACAATTTCCGACTGACCGACCTCGCCCGTCTACGCAGCTACGTGGAAGCCATCTTCAATGACCAACCTACGTCCTTCACATTAAATGTAGCATTTGGGTACATCTTATGCCATAAGATGACGCGTGAATTGTGCTATTTCTATTCCAGTGCCATCAACCCAGTGTACGACCATCCTTTCACAATCACCAATCGGGCGTCGCTAGAGACGATGCTGGCCCAACTGGACACTGTGGATCCCTTGGAATGGGCCTATGAACAGCGTCCCAACACCAAATGGATAGTGGAGAGGGTCACCAATGTTACGTTCTTCGTGGTTAAACTGACCCACCACCCCCATCGGCTGAAAGTATTCACCCATGCACTGAAAGATACTCAGAATGCGCAAACAACTATCTGAGGATATGTTTCCTCAACGGTATCCTGGCCTGCCCGATGACGATTAGAAACAGCCAACATCCGGTAGGTAGTTGAACTGAGTGTGCTAAAAATAGACCAACAGCTAGCGTGCTATAAAAGGGAAGCGGCCTTGCCGTTTCATCAGACACTCTGTCCACCACCAAGATGTTGTTCACTTGCGCAACTTGCCAGAAGTCATTTACTCGCCCAGAAAAATTACGACGCCACGAGGCCTCCATCCACAACGGTGCACGGTATACTTGTATAACTTGCGCACGGTCATTTAATCGGGAAGATGCTTTACTGCGCCACGAACGCTCACTCCACGAGGGTGCGACGGAACAATGTAATGAATGTGGTCAACTCTTCAAACGACCCAGTCAGTTAAGACGGCACCAACGTTTGATTCATGTCCCGTCTCTACGATTTGGGCGACAACTTCCTACTGAAGAGGAGCCGCAAAAGGTCAGGCCCAGTGAAGATAAGCCCGGGGAGACGAACGCCACGGGTGATGCGATGACGGAGAGCCCGCCTGTACCCACAGTTCAGAAGAGCCTGGATATCCAGCCGGACTCCACCGTTACGGTTTCGCATCATACGCCTGACAACATCGAACCTTTTCTGGAAGATGCGGTGGATGTTCCCAGCGATCTCTTACCCGAAGATCATCCAGTGCGTGAGATGTATCGACGCCATTGGTACATGATCCGACACTGTTTTCATCGGCATCGCCCGATATTGGACTTATATAATTTCCGGTTGGAAGAAAACATCCGTCTACGTAGCTACGTGGAAGCCATCTTCAACGACCAAGATACAGCCTTCAAGTTAAATCTCACTTTTGGATACATTCTTCGCCATAAAGAGACAGACCAGCTCCGTTACTTTTATCCCAGCAATAATACCCGGGTGTTTGACCAGCCTTTCACCATTATCCATCGTGCGTCACTGGAGACGATGCTGAAGGAACTGGACAGCGTGGATAGTTTGGAATGGGCCCAACAACAACGCCCCAACACAAAATGGCAAGTGGAGAGGGTGACCAATGTTACGTTCTTCGTGGTTAAACTGACCACCATCCCCATCGGATGAAAGTATTCACCCATGCACTGATAGATACTCAGAATGCACAAACAACTATGTGAGGATATGTGGCCTCAACGGTATCCTGGCCTGCCCGATGACGATTAGAACAAACGGTTCAGAGCGAACATGGCCGAAGATGGAACTTTCTGATATGGCGACTTCTGATTGGACAAGAATACATCTAACGGACAGGAACGAATATGAAACATGCAAATGGCGGTCTCTGATTGGACAAGAATCTTCTTGAATTGTAAATATACCCAACGCGGCTCCCCCAGCGTGGGTATGTTATGATGGAGGGGAAAATAAACTATATGAAAAAAAAAAACTTGTTGTTGTTGTTGTTCCCTCATGTGTCATCCTTGTTGTTGTTGTTTTCTCTGTCTCTCTCCGGTCTATATCATGGCGTCAAAACGTCTAGCAGGACCCATACAAGGACCAGTTTTCGACACTAGGTGACCACATCCCGACGAAATGGCCAGTTTTCGACACCGGATGTGCCGCCATCTTGAACATACGTGCCGCCATCTTGGATATGGCCCATAATGCACCGGGTCAAAATACTCGCTTCTGATTGGCTGAGAGCTCTGTGACGGATTTGAAATACTCGCTTCTGATTGGACGAGAGCTCCGCATTGCGTCTGCGCATGCGCAGAATGATATTCCTACCGCACCATCTCGACCCCAAATACCTTCATGTACTGCCCGAAAATGGCCACTTTCGCTACTACTCGTACCGATGACGTCACCGATGACGCGAACATCCCTCAAATCGGAATGTACACCCCGAGAACCACAAGATGACACCTTCGAGGACGCATTCGAACCGTGAATAGCCCATCCCGATCCCAAATACCTTCATGTACTGCCCGAAAATGTCCACTTTCGCTACTACTCGTACCGATGACGTCACCGATGACGTCACAGATGACGCGGACATCCCTCAAATCGGAATGTACACCCCGAGAACTACAAGATGACACCTTCCAGGATGCATTCGAACCGTGAATAGCCCATCTCGACCCCAAATACCTTCATGTACTGCCCGAAAATGCTCCCTTTCGCTACTACTCGTACTGATGACGTCACCGATGACGTCACAGATAACGCGAACATCCCTCCAATCGGAATGTACACCCCGAGAACTACAAGATGACACCTTCCAGGACGCATTCGAACCGTGAATAGCCCATCTCGATCCCAAATACCTTCATGTACTGCCCGAAAATGGTCACTTTACTTACTACAACCAACTGCGCCTGCGCAGATTAACACGGTATGCATTCAAAAACACACCATTCTGACTCTACCCCACACAAGCTTCACTTTGACACCTCACACGACCCATTCGAACCGTGATTAGCTCATCTCTAACCCAAACACACCCCTACGCTAGCACCCAAAATGCCTGTTTTCTATACTACGTTGGGCCTGCGCATGCCAGACTGGTGAACACGGACGAACCATTAGTGTAGTCAAGTGCTCCTCCACAGGCTTCAAATAAGACCTCACTCGACCCCATTGGACCATTAGGGACTCACACCTAGACTCAACATGTCCACCGTATGGCCCCTATTACCCAGCAGCCATGCAGATAGCAGGCCCCCTATAGGACTACCAGACATGGTGACTTTCAAGAATTTCGCCGATTCAGCTCCGCAACACTTCCTATCGTGTTCTAAATGACGAGACGAGTAAAACGAGACCCCACAACCCTACCGCAAATGTATATAAGTACGTTTCCCAGGGGTATAAACATTGAACCTATACCCCAGTATGGGACTATATGGGGCTCGGTGACTTTTTTCAAAAATTTCACCGATTCGCACGGGGACACTTCCTATCATGTTCTAAATGACGAGACGAGTAAAACGAGACCCCACAACCCTAGCGCAAATGTATAGAAGTACGTTTCCCAGGGGGACAAACATTGATCCTATACCCTCAGTATGGGACTATATGAGGCTATATCGTACTTTTTCAAAAATTTCACCGATTCGCACGGGGACACTTCCTATCATGTTCTAAATGACGAGACGAGTAAAACGATACCCCACAACCCTACCGCAAATGTATAGAAGTACGTTTCCCAGGATGGTGCTATACCTCCCATACCCATATAGGCATTTTCCCGTAATTTAGGATAAAGTCCGTATTCCGTATTTTTCCAGGAAAATTTTTACATACACCCACCCTGGAACTAGGGAGAGATAACTCTATTGATAGACAAGCCCCGTTAAGCCCGGCGACCTATATACCCCTCATACCACATATAGGCATTTTCCCAGGTTTTTCGATAAAGTCCGTTTTCCGTTTTTTTTTTCAGGAAAAATTTTACATGCACCCCATTGCTGAATGCCTCTTCACCTAGGCTTCACTTTAATGCCTCACTCGACCCCATTGGACCATTAGTAGCTCCCCTAGCTCCAACACATTGCATACCCTTGGGCCACCGCGCATGCGCAGAATACCGCTATTGCAACCCCACACCCAGTACATTAGATGCCCCTTCATGAATGCTCACATTGATACCTCACTCCCGGCCCCATCGGTCCACTAGGGGCTCCCCTAGCTCCAAAAAGGCCATTTTTCACTTCGGCCTGCTGCATGCGCGAA
Source organism: Hanleya hanleyi (assembly GCA_036873755.1). Taxonomy (NCBI): domain Eukaryota; kingdom Metazoa; phylum Mollusca; class Polyplacophora; order Lepidopleurida; family Hanleyidae; genus Hanleya; species Hanleya hanleyi. Next base: position 41,874 of record JAVTVY010010616.1, on the reverse strand, counting down.
GGCCGATATTTCAACCCACACCCACCAGATGCCCCTTCATGAATGCTTCACATTGATACCTCCTCTCGACCCCATCCGGTCCACTAGGGGCTCCCCTAGCTCCAAAAAGCTATTTTCATACCCTTCGGCCACCGCGCATGCGCAGAAGGCCGATATGTCAATCCCACACCCAACCCATTAGATGCCCCTTCATGAATGCTTCACATTGATACCTCACTCGACCCCATCGGTCCACTAGGGGCTCCCCTAGCTCCAAAAAGGCTATTTTCATACCCTTCGGCCACCGCGCATGCGCAGAATGACCCTAATTCAACCCCACACCCAGTCCATTAGATGCCCCTTCATGGATGCTTCACTTTGATACCTCACTCGACCCCAGCGGTCCACTAGGGGCTCCCCTAGCTCCAAAAAGGCTATTTTCATACCCTTCGGCCACCGCGCATGCGCAGAAGCCCGATATGTCAACCCCTCACCCAGCCCATTAGATGCCCCTTCACATAAGCTTCACTTTGATACCTCACTCGACCCCATCGGTCCACTAGGGGCTCCCCTAGCTCCAAAAAGGCTATTTTCATACCCTTCGGCCACCGCGCATGCGCAGAAGGCCGATATGTCAACCCCACACCCAACCCATTAGATGCTCCTTCATGAATGCTTCACATTGATACCTCACTCGACCCCATCGGTCCACTAGGGGCTCCCCTAGCTCCAAAAAGGCTATTTTCATACCCTTCGGCCGCCGGGCATGCGCAGAAGGCCGATATGTCAACCCCACACCCAGTCCATTAGATGCCCCTTCATGAATGCTTCACATTGATACCTCACTCGACCCCAGCGGTCCACTAGGGGCTCCCCTAGCTCCAAAAAGGCTATTTTCATACCCTTGGGCCACCGCGCATGCGCAGAAGGCCGATATGTCAACCCCACACCCAGTCCATTAGATGCCCCTTCATGAATGCTTCACTTTGATACCTCACTCGACCCCATCGGTCCACTAGGGCTCCCTAGCTCCAAAAAGGCTATTTTCGCCCTTCGGCCGCCGCGCATCAGAAGGCCGATATGTCAACCCCACACCCAGTCCATTAGATGCCCCTTCATGAATGCTTCACTTTGATACCTCACTCGACCCCATCGGTCCACTAGGGGCTCCCCTAGCTCCAAAAAGCTATTTTCATACCCTTCGGCCGCCGCGCATGCGCAGAAGGCCGATATGTCAACCCCACACCCAGCCCATTAGATGCCCCTTCACCTAAGCTTCACTTTGATACCTCACTCGACCCCATCGGACCATTTTATCTAGGGACTACTTTTTCTCCGCGGAAGCTTTTTTCCGAGACCGAATCACGGCCAAAACCGCTGCCAAACCGCATCACCGCGGATGAATACATCCTGAATACATCCTCTGCAGCAATTGGAACTCTCCTGGATTGGAGGTAGCTTTTGGTCCTTCTGCCGGAACTATATTGCATTTGACCTCCTCCCGGTTCCTCCCTACCGTAATTTGAGGGTTCCCGATTGCGATTTAACATGGACCAACAGATGGCGAATTTTCCCGGTGCCCGAAAAAGTCCACCGAATTTAGCTTTTGTATACTACTGAGACACATATATTTTGGTAGATGAGAAGAGAGGGAGAAGTCCGGAACTGGCTGTCAGAGTTTATCAGTGTTTTGGTGACAACTACGGTGGCATTTGACTGACCACTGATAGTCTTTCTTTCAACAATGTTGAGAGCACATACTTGTACTGGCCATGTGGCTTATGTATAAGGGCTAATTGATCAGTCAATGAAGGCTGGATATTTAAGGTTAAGAGAATATACTGGCTTAACCTAACAGTATCACGTTACGTACGATTTTTGATTGGACAAGAAAATACACGGCCGACGGTGCGTCTAATACATGAACGAGAGCATGTATGCGGGAATAGTGAACACACCTAACTCCATGATGTGATGGAGGGGATCATAAAATGTGTAATACGTGATATGTTTGTTATTGTTGATATCTGTTTCTCTCATCTGATTGTGTCAAGGCGTAATGAGTGTGAGTGTTGGCCTGTGTAGGGGATTTATTTCCCAACGTTAGGGCGTCATTGGGTTGAGACGAGCGTTGTGCACGCCTCCCTCATTCACTCATTTATACCTAACTCACAATACCTCACTCACTCGTACCTACCTCACTCACTCACTCGTACCTATAGGAATTACTCACTTACTCATCCACCCACGCACTCATCCATTCAATCACTCACTCGCTCAGCGACGATCACCCCATGCCCTTTCTCTAATGTTCCTCGACGGTGCATTCGTGTCATCACATCACCGCTCAACGTAGACAGCTATCCAGTCTTAGTCTGCACCACGAACGTATTCGTGTTTCATAGATCAATAGAATTTGATGTATCTCAGGAATAAGTCCATGGCAAAACGGAAATCTGAGCTGGAAACGGTAAAATACACAAACGGTCCCGGACGTCGCCAGAAGTTACCCATTGTGGGTCATATTATATTTTGCTGAATTGCAAAGGTGGTATTATTGTGTCGCGCCTCAAAAGAGGTTCCAGACAAACTGAAAAATAAAATGTCATTTTATTTATACTCCCACAAGAAGTTTATCGTGGACCTTCAATTTTGTCATCTTCACATTTCAAGTTAAATACTACACTAATGTTCCGTCATTTACCTTGACCTAATGAATAAAGCAAATTGTTCAAAACGTGAAGCGCACATGATGGCATATAGCCAAACAAGATAGGAGCTTGCCAACACCGTGCAGCGAGGATTTTCTTTGGTGTCTGCCCGTGTGATTTCTAAATATGGCAAGTGGTGGTTGTAGTGATGTTAATTTCTTTCGAATAGCCAGTCAAATTGGAATAACAAAGAGGTTATACATTGCACTTCTCCTAATATGCACCACGGAATATTTTTAGAGCTATGACATCAACAAACCCGTATTCTGATCAGATAATGTATTATGTTCAGCGAAGACAACACGTGTAGTGTTCGACTTGGATATGCGAAGATGGGATTTTGTATGGTTTACTGGAGTAAATCAGCTCTACTCTATCCTATGGAATTAAATAGGAATTCAGTGAATAATGCCCGTATTTTCATTGACAAAGCATACTATTTCCTCCAAATGCCTCAATAGTTTTCCGAAACAACGCTAATTCGGAAGATCTAATACAAGTTGTTGTAACCTCCGAACAGGGTTGTCTCCCCTTATGCCAGATTGAACACCATTGGTCATCATCCAAATTTTCATGTAGCCCAGAACCAGAACATCATCTCACAAACGTATATTTACCAGGTCAATCTTCTTTACCAAAATTACTTGATATAATAGTATATGAATCCATTTTACAATAGATGAGTGTGACATTTTGATGTGGATTAAAAACGGTGTTCCCGCGAAGTCACATGTCATAATAGCTCTGCGCGGAGAGTGCCAAAAGATGTTTCGCGCACAAGATAGCTAGAGTATGGCAAAGGTACTATCGAAGGACCGTAGATGTGTATGGAAATTGGAATTGTTCGTCACCAGGCTTTTCTCCAATCATGATCATCAAGCAAAATATTTTGAATTGGCCAAGATAGTTCGTTGCGGTCCATTTGCCTCAAACATCATCCAATTCTCTTTAAAGTTAGAGTATTCTTATTCCTCTTTCATGTGGATATCCCTGTTTTGGTATACCTAAGATCAAGGACGTGACCTGGGGATCCATGACGTCCGAGTCTGGTTACGATCGTTCGTAGCGAGCTATCGTAGTGAATGTTAAGGCGACATTTGCATTGTAAGGCCACCAAACGCCTTGTTGACCTCATACCCAATTGTTATGGAACGTATGTCACAACAGATTATACGACATGATCACAATCAGGCTCTGACGTTTGATGTAATTTTTCGTAGAAAAAAGTATGAATTTCTTTTTTACACAACTTGTCCGCATTTTTTTGTGCAAAGTGTACAGGGGGTGTTTGGTAGAACCTTTTAGTGCTGTAAATTTCTCTTTGACCAAATTTCTTGTAGCGGCGCACTAAATGGGTGTAATAAAAGTTTGGAACAGATACGGACTTGCATCAAGACAGTAGAAGTCGCGGTGATACATATCGTGTGTTAATATTCAACGTTAGGACAATAACGTTCAAGGTTCGCGTGTTCTTGCCCAATTTTGGAAATGTAGTGTCCAATTCAGTGTCCTCCGAGTCGTAAGAGGCGACTAACTGTGGCACCCGTGGGATTTCTGGGTGCGAAAAGGAATAGAACCTCGCAACGTTAAAGGAATACGACCCTACCCGTGTGGTTTCCGGTGTGAAAGGGAATAGGAACCAAACGTCGTGGATATGACGGAAATAGTGTTGAGAGCGACGGTAAATTATATTCACTCACTCAATCTCTCACTCCAATTTTGGAGATTATCCCGCATTCGATGCGTGTAAATATCCAGTTTGGATATTAAATGGCGTCTGGACATTAGAAGTGTCTACCTTTCCACCTGTGGCTTGAAGGCCCTGATTTCCCACTGTTAAACATCATGTTACTTGAATGTACAATAGCATATATCTAGATATCATTGGCGGACTGGAAGGTAAATTCCCAATTCTGTATGTTGGTATATACGTATCATGTAAGTATAAATACCAGCGCATTGTTTTCACTCGAAAGATTTTATTATTATGGCAAAAAAAAATCACTTAATCCAAAAAATTAAGAATGGAAACTTCAGAAGTTGCCTTTCAACATTTCTGAATGTTAATAAAAGTATTTTATTGGCAGGAATCCGACATTGCCGCTGCTCCTTTGATCGTGACGTCTATGCGAGCTCGGGTGGTGGATTTTACCCAACTCTACATGCGTTCTGGTCCACAAATACTGATGAAGAAGCCAGCGCGTATGTCTATGTCTTGGTTCAGTGATGCTTGTCAACTCTTGGTGCTGCTGTCAACCGAGGTCTGGGTTCTAACCATTTTCGCCTACATCTCTGTCAGTCTACTTCTCTACGTTATATGGCGCTGGAGTCCATTTGAGTGGGGAGCTGTCGCTCCGGGAATGTCCGGTCCCCTCAAGGAGAGTTTTAATCTCAAGAATAGCTTCTTCTTTTCCTTAAGTGCACTTCTCTGGCAAGGTAAGTAAAGAGAAAGCTGAAAACTCCAAGCACTTCTCCTCATATGTCTATCTGTCCTTGCTCTTTGATTATGAAGTACAAAGATCTGAGCTGACCTTCCTGAATATATATTGATAAGATACTATATAATGGACTTATAGTCTTGTTTTCTGACAGATGCACGGCAATTGTCCACATATTAATGACATAACCTTCAGTATGAAAAAAGGATGCTGCTTCAGTACCTAATGTGTCATTGTCTCAGTATACCCTCTCGTCAATCTGATTAAAACTCAGACTTAATAAACCGCTCCTCTTTCGGACATGTCGCTAAATTAAGATCTGGGACAGTCCCTATCTTAAATCTGTCGCGCATGTCAGGCTTGCGACCAATCACAGTCCAGTCTCAACAGGCGTGGAGATGCCGCAAGACGGTACATCTTCGGAAAATTTATGACCTAGATTCTGCATTGAAGATCAACCGTTGAAACGCGGAAAACAACGAATTACGTCAATTATACCGTATTGTCGCCTGCATGTTGTCTGATCGTACTGTTCTTGTTTATCTGATGATGCTGAACAATAATGATCTTGTGATCTTTGGGTTGGGTCATAAATTTTCTGAAGATGTACCATTTTGCCGATTATTTTCGATTACATCTAAAATTATGGTGTGTTGGCGTGTCCGCATTAAAGCAGGAGCGACTGCAGATGCTCTCTGTAATGTATGCTACGTAAAAGACACTATATAGCCGTTCTTTTTACCGGCTACCGGAAATCTTTATGTTGCCGAGTGTACGGACGAGACGCACAAAAATTCCCGCCTGAAGGCTGAAGCTTCAGGCGTGAAGCTTCAAGCGGGTGAGGCGGGTGACAAAGACGTTCTTTGCTGTCGACTCAGTCCTTGAGCGATCACCGAAGATGATTATTTGCTCCCCGAGGCTCTCTTCAATGACAGACCAGGTGACAGATCAAGGGATATTTCTTGCACTGCTGGATATATAGGTACGGTTATTTGTTTCATAAAATCAGTTCATAACTGCATCGCAACAAGAACGGAGATTAGGAGATTAGCCGTCACGCTATAATACGACGCGTCTCATTGGGCGACTATTTGACCCGGAAACTATTTGATTCGGAGTTCATCTGACGGATTTGTTATAGGGATTGTCCCAGATCTTAATTTAGCGACATGTCCGAAAGAGGAGCGGTTTATTAAGTCTGAGTTTTAATCAGTTTGACCCTCTCGTTATCCTCTCATCCCACCGGATCACCGAAGTTAAGCAACGTTGAACGCGGTCAATACCTGGATTGGTGACCGGGTGATGTACTGGCTGGGATGAAGAGCGTTCAGGATAATAGGAACTGTGGGTACTCTCGTGTCGTGACACATGTAGGCGCCGTCGTGATATGACTGAAAATTTTTGAAAAACGAAGTTAAGGAGGTTGCAGTCAAATCCAAATTCACGTCTTACTGCGCATGTTTCTGCGCATCTCGCGAAGCAGCGATATTTAAAGGAAGCTTAATGGAAAAGAAATATATAAGCTTTTATGAGAACAGCTGTGAAAGGATTTTTGAATTGGATAACTGTGTTTCCAAATTTTAAGGCAATACGACTTCAGCGCAGGAACGCTGTCAATCTGACTTAGCAAACTCCGGTTAATTTAGCCTCATGGCCATTGTTTTCCATGTTGGCATGCTCCTGTCTTGAAGCGAAGCCTGGTGACCCCCGGTTTTTATTAGAGTTTCCGATTCAGCGTCGTACGAGAAAGGTTTTGGGGCATTTTGGAGAAAATGACATTTTATCTTCTTAGAAAATATGATCTTTTTCTATAAAAATGTAGGCATTTTTCATAGCATTCCTATCTAATGCCTTATTTTAGTGTGTGGTTAAACCATAACAATTGACCATTTGAATTCCTCGATTATGCAAATGTAAGCCTCTATTTTGAATGTTGAAGGTTAGTGCTACCTCTTATTGAAATATAAGAAAAGTGACATTTTATTTTCAAATTGTCTGGAACCTCCTTACTATCCACTCACACCGTTCAATTGACGCAAGAAAGAAAAACGACGTTTGTCTTTTTCCAGGTTATCCTGTGGCGCCTCGCTCCGTTTCCGGGAGGATAATCGCTGGAGTATGGTGGGCATTCACCGTCTTCCTGCTACTCTCCTACACAGCTTCACTCACCGGAATTGTCCTCGCAAGAAAGACACCGACAGACCACACCATACGGACATTTGATGATTTGGCTAAGTCTGGTATCTCTTACGGTACAATCGATGGCGGCAGTATTCTGTCTTTTTTCGAACATTCGAACATCCCTACAAGACACATGATGTGGGAGAAAATGAATCAAGACAAGTATGCATTTTGCAAAACGACAGCCGAGGGAATCCAACGAGTCCGCCAATCGCAAGGTAGATACGCCTTCATAATGGAAAGTCCGACGGCGGAATATGCGGCACTCCGTAAGCCATGTGACCTATTGGTGACTGGGGAGCCTCTCACAGACAGTGGCTATGCATTCGCTTGTAGAAAAGGGAGCGGATTATGTTCGGAGTTGAGTCAGGCCATGTTGATGTTAAAAGAGTCCAATCGTCTAGATTTACTCCGACGGAAGTGGTTCCGTGACGAGTGCAGCAGCACACACGACAACACACACCACGGGGGTTCCGCTAGACCTTTTTTCACCGGCGGCCAGGCCGCACTCACGTTGAAGGATTTCGCCATGGTTTTTGTATTAGTTCTTATTGGGATCGTCATCGCAGTTGTAGCTCTCATCGTCGAGATTGTGTTAAACAGAAAGGGCATTGTGGTAAGTAATAGTGTATCCGATCGCCCCCATAATACGTAGCATATATGTAGTTCAAATCATCGCTAAAACGCTCATGGTACAGTTCAGATCTCTATCGGAAAAGTATTCCAAGCTATCTCGACTGTTGACCCTGAGACAGGTTTATTCTTTATTATTTTTGATATTCCTGATCTTCTCCTGTAGACAAAAATGCGACAAACTTTTTTATTTTGCTTCAGTTATTTTTTTCGCAATTTTTTGTTTTGCAAATAAAACTAGATAATCTGACGAGAGATCCTGAAGGATCTTGGCGCCCACCATTGTCCGATAATTGTAAGCTAATGACAAGAGGATCTTTTTGTCCATTGTTACTAGAACAAATGATTGATTTGTAATTTTGTTTACAGAATTTCAAATCTGAGCGAAAAGGATCAAAAAAGGGACACTGTAAAACAGCAAGACATAATCTAAGTTTCAGGAGTTTCAAGATTTCTAGAAACTGTACTTATGTCGGTTGATATAATACAAGAGAAATGAGCAAGTTAATCTGAAAGTGAATGTGCATGTACGTAGGATCCTTCGCCTTCGTTTTGTAGTATTTTTTTATTTATTTTTTTGCACGTGTCATCATTGGGTACTGGAATCGAAGACCGATCTCTTTAACACTTTGGCATGAACTATGAAACATACTTAAGATTCTATAATTGGGAACGAATGCTAATTCTGTTCTGTTTACTGGGCTAGTTTGAGATATCTCTTTTAAGATATCATGCTGGAAAATAGTAAGATGGTACAATACTTAATACTGAAGGGATCCGGTCTGCGCAGTAATGTTGAAACTTAGAAAGTGACTGAATCCTGATTATCTCCCTTGGATCGAAACATGCAGTAGTCTACAGTTGTCGAGTTGTGACGTTGAGTCACAAGAGTGGCGTCCCTTCATGTAGCCGACCCGCTGGCAGATGAAAGGGTGGGGTAGTTCACTTGCTACTGCATGGACTAAAGAAAACTGATTTAAAATTTGAAGAAATACATTTTAATTCCGAATTATTTAAACTCCTTGATATGGAAGGTGAAGGTATGGATATTCTCTATAATCAATATATAGAATATGCCCCACCGTGTGATCCACCGACTCTTGTGATGCAACGTCACAACTGGGAAATACCGTATTAATTTGAAGCGTAACTTGGATTTTCGAATCGGACCAAAAAAGGTATCTTGCACAACTAGGCCCAATGTGGGACCTGTGTACCAAATTTCAGAAAGATGCATGAAATATTTCCTGAGAAATCACGATAACAATGTTTCAAGAGGAAATTAAAGATGGTCGCCTTGTGACCATATTCGATTTTCCATTCGGACCCAAAAAGGTATGTTGCACAACTAGACCCTAAGGGGAACCTGTGTACCAAATTTGACAAAGATACATGCTGTACTTCCTGAGAAATCACAATAACAAAGTTGCATGGGAAAATCCAAGATGGCCGCCTGCTGGCCATATTGGATTTTCGAATCAGACCAGAAAACGTATCTTGCACAACTAGATGACAAGGAGAACCGGTGTACCAAATTTAACAAAGATCCATGCAGTAGTTTCTGAGAAATCGCAATAACAATGTTGCATGGGAAAATCCAAGATGGCCGCCTGCTGGCCATATTGGATTTTCGAATCAGACCAGAAAACATATCTTGCACAACTAGATGACAAGGAGAACCAGTGTACCAAATTTAACAAAGATTCAGGCAGTAGTTTCTGAGAAATCGCAATAACAAAGTTTCATGGGGAAATCCAAGGTGGCCGCCTGATGGACCTATTGGATTTTGGAATTGGTCCGAAAGAGGTATCTTGCATATCGAGACCCTAAGGACCGGTGTACCAAATTTGAGAAAGATCCATGCAGTAGTTCCTGAGAAATGACGATAACAACGTTTCATGGGGAAATCCAATATGGCTGCCTGGTGGCCATACTTTACTTTTCGAATCGGACCAGAGAAGTTATCTTGCACAGCTAGACCCCAAGGGGAACTTGTGTACCCATTTGAGAAAGATCCATGCAGTAATTTCTGAGAAAAGACGATAAAGTTTTATGGGGAAATCCAATATGGCTGCCTGGTGGCCATATTGGATTTTCAAATCGCACCAGAAAATGTATCTTGCACAACTAGACCCCAAGGGGAACATGTGTACCAAATTTGAGAAAGATCCATGCAGTAGTTTCTGAGAAATTGCGATAAGGTTTCATGGGGAAATCCAAGATGGCTGCCTGGTGGCCATATTGGATTTTCGAATTGGACCAGAAAAGGTATCTTGCATAACTAGAACCCAAGGGGAACCTGTGTACCAAATTTGAGAAAGATCCATGCAGTAGTTCCTGAGAAATCGCGATAACAAGTATTCATGGGGAAATCCAAGATGGCTGCCTGGTGGCCATATTGGATTTTTAAATCGCACCAGAAAAGGTATCTTGCACAACTAGACCCCAAGGGGAACCTGTGTACCAAATTTGATAAAGATCCATGCAGTAGTTCCTGAGAAATCGCGATAACAAGGTTTCATGGGGAAATCCAAGATAGCTGCCTGGTGGCCATATTGGATTTTCAAATCGCACCAGAAAAGGTATCTTGCACAACTAGACCCCAAGGAGAACCTGTGTACCAAATTTGAGAAAGATTCATGTAGTAGTTCCTGAGAAAGCGCGATAACAAGGTTTCATGGGGAAATCCAAGATACAGTACAAGGCAGAAATAACTTGCTCATAAACGCGAGTGAAACAAAACATTTTCGCGACAATAATTTATTAATCGCAGCCGGAAAACTCGCCTAAATCGAGCAAAAAAAACAAAAGCATAATCGCGACTGAAACGCGTACGGTCGACGAGTTTCAGTCGAGATTATGATTTTGTTTTTTTGCGCGATTTAGGCGAGTTTTCCGGCTGCGATTAATAAATTATAGTCGCGAAAATGTTTTGTTTCACTCGCGTTTATGAGCAAGTTATTTCTGCCTTGTACTGTAGCTGCCTGGTGGCCATATTGGATTTTCAAATTGAACCAGAAAAGGTATCTTGCACAACAAGACCCCAAGGGGAACGTGTGTACCAAATTTGAGAAAGATCCATAAAGTAGTTCCTGAGAAATCGCGATGACCAGAATTGTTTACGGACGGACTGATGACGGACTCACGACGGACGGACGACGGACGACGGACGAAAAGCGATTTGATGGTGGGCTAAAAAGTCTATATTGGAGCGATATGCAAGAGGCCCGAATAAAAAATGGCTGAAAATGCCTTCTGTGCATGAACAAACTTGGCCTAAATATAAAGTGGGGTTAGTCTCAGCTCCCTAGTTGCAGGGATAAAGAAAATATTTGTAAGGGGGTGGGGCGGAATCAAGGACTGATAGAGTTACAAGGAGTGGCCAGCATCCCATCCCTAGGTCCAGGTTTTCGAGATGGATATAAATTTCTCAGTGTCTCGAAGTGTCCTGGATTAAATAGTTTTGCGTACATTGTAATTTTGATTAATATATTATGTAACATTGCTGGGTAATCCCCAATTGCTAGAAAAGTCCAACGGGCCTCCACAAATTCCATAGTACCTTGCTGACGGCAACCCCGTTTCCCCCTTGGCAGGAAAACTAGGTGACGTCTTTCAAATCTTTCCTTAAACGGATTGGATATTTCCCTGGACTTACGTTTTCCTGTCCTCCTGGTTCGTATGGTGTATTATATTTATCAGGTTAGTGCAATCCCGCTCTCTAAAATGGAGGTAAAAACGGTCCTTTTTTGCTCAATGAATCAGTTCACATAATGAATTCGACAAAATCCCATTGAGGCGCACGCAAACATATATATCCGCATCACATGGTAGTACAAAAAAATTGTCATTTATCTAATTTGCATAATAATAGCACAAACATCTGTCGCGCTGTTTAAACAACATTGACTGGTTCTTCAAATGGCAAATTAAGTTTAGGACAAGGAACAATAGATAAATTATGGGCCTGAAGTTTTGAAGCATTGTTTATATAGGAATGAAAAGTTATTGAGCAAAAACGACCCTTTTTACCTCCAGTTTCGAGAGCGGGATCGCCCTGACCTTAACCGATTCATATTTTCCTATTGTCTTGCCAGTTTTCACTGTAATTGTTGTAATATCAAATGTACAATTGTGTTTCGCATGGGCGAGCCTCATGCGTCATATAAGAATACGAATACTAATATATGCATGAGGATGTGTACTTTTCCAACACGGGAAAGACATCCACGGCTCGAATTCCTAAGACTTCCATACAATCTGTTGTGTCCAACTGATCAATTTCAGAACACTTATTGAACGCCTAATTTGCAACACTTACTGAACGCGTAATTGTGTTCAAATTGTTAACTTCCATGTTCAAATTGTTAACTTCCATGTTTAATTTTGAACTTTAGCATTCAAACCGTTAATGCAGGTATTCAAATGTAGAACACACACATTCAAAGTTTGAACCCAAACGTAAGTATTCACAACTTCAACACGCGTATCCAATCGTGAACACTCTCAGAACACGTCGGAGTCCGATTTATTTACAGTGTAGCTACGTTAGTCCTGGGCTAAGATTAGCATCGGTATCTATGAAGTTACACAGTTTTTATTGTGTTGTTTGTTCTAGTACAAATGCCGCGTTGTGTGCTTACATTTATGTACTCGGGACAAGTTACAAGCACTGTAGCTTTGTTTGACAAAACTTCGCACTCTTAAATGCATCTCAGTAGGTTGAACTTGTCATTACATAGATGTGCATGTACGTGTGTAACGGGATGCACTTGTACCTGTGCATTACAAGCGTCTAGTCCGTCATTCATAATCCAGCCGTCGTTCATTAGAGAATATCCGCGTCCATAATCCAAAGACCTATTCCATTTTCCATATAACAGTATTAGCACCAAATTCAAAAAGACAATCATAGTATACAAAAACATAGGCTTGTTTCCTGCAAGAGAGAAGCGGTCAACAGTTTTCAATGATGCCGGCAAGACATCATGATGTTCCAAAAATATCAAATCCGTATCGCTGATCAGTATTCTTAATCCATAATATTCGTTGTAAAGTCGTCATCTAAAGAATGATGTATCTCAGTCACGCTTTGATTGTGACTGTTCATATGAGTACCATGAGGATCTTGAAGTACATGGGTTCATACGGCCCCTAGCCCCGGGTTAAGCGGAATTAGACACAAGTTACGAAACGTAGCGCCATAGATCTTGCACGCTACGTTCGTATTTTGCTATCAGCATACGATATGTATCGCCAAATTTGAGAAACTTTGAGTGTAGGCGCTTGGTGGAATAGCCCTGTTTTTTAAGTTTCTGCACCAGTGTTTTGTGACGTTGATTAAAATCGTCACATTTAACACAGGATCTAGCAAATGCTACTAAGCGAGATATGTATACGCCATATGCAGGTCCCACTGGAATATTACTGTCCAGAAAGGGATAGTTTACGATGTCGAAGTTGTAATCATCTCTTTTGTCATAAAGTCGACGAGAGAGAATGCCCGCTTCATTTTTATAGAGATATAGATCTAAATATGATGTGCCTGTAGGGCTATCTGTAGTTTCCTTCAAATCCAGTGAAGGTGGATATATATCCTTCACTGCCTCATTTATATAGCGGTTATCCACAGCGAGAAGATCGTCTATATAGCGTTTACTGGCTTACAGCTCAGTCGGTAGAGTGACTGTAAGGGGCAAGGGGACCCCGGATCGAATCCCGATAGCGCCTAAAATCTTCATCCTTTACATTGGTGCCGTGACCACTGGTTCATGGAGCGTGAGACACTGAACCAGAGGACTTGGGCTGATCTCGGAAGGAAAAAGGATTCAGGTGGGGAGGGGTGTAACGGGAGGTTGTACCAGTGCTTGTACTAGCTTACAGCTAGCGGGAATTTTCCTTTAGCGCAGTCGGTAGAGCGCTGGTGTGGCAAGTAAGGGGACCGCGGATCGAATCCCGATAGCGCCTAAAATCTTCACCCATTATGCATGTAAGCAATATGCACTGGGAACTATACTAAATAATGTGTGGCGTACTGCTGTTGTCGGTCAACAATCGCTCATATTGATTTTGTACACATTTGTAACGTGCGAGGTTTGATGTACCGGAATAGCCGGCTTCGTTTACTACGAAACGTGACTCGCCCAATCCGAAAGCTCTTGGTAAGGCTTTGCACGGTTCTGATATTACCGTACTGTCCCGGTCTGTTGTATTGTCCGGTCCCGAGACTGCCGGCTCGGCACCCGGAAATGCAACCGTAGGGCGTTTTCTAATTCTCACGGGAAATGCATCGGATAGGGATGGCGTAGGTACAGACGAAGTGACAAAGCCCGCCGAAGACAATGAGCTCGATGTCGATCGATTTTCAACCTACAAAGGCCCACGGGTTCGAGTGATGTCCTAATTTGGCGGCGCGTCCGTTTCGATGCGCGACCTATGGGTCTCGGTAACGGTCCTGTCCCTTCAACAGCGAGCTTGAAGCAGTCCCGATGGTCGCGCCCTTCGGGTGCATCCCGGTCGTCGTTTGACTCAAATCTCGGCTCGGCCGATGAACAGTTGTTGTCGTTCGCATAGGAATCCATCTCACCCTTTGACAATGATCCGGAGCAAGAGGACGTCGTCGATGGTAACGATAACGAATCTATGGGATGCAGCCACGCAGAGGTTGCCGGCTGGTGCCCCGCTTCTAACGATTGGGTATATGTCCTCTTTGATTAAGTCTTCAAGCCTTGCGGTCTATACGAGCACTAAGCAGCAGGTGCCCGTTAAGCCTTAGGCCCTTAAAGTGGAAGACTAACAGATTATCCCCCCGCTCGTCGGCCGGAGCTACTCGCGTTAGAGCTGGTCTCCTTCGTGGACAAAACTTTTGACACGCATTCTACGGTATCGCAAGGAAAGGGTAAGGGTTCCTTGCGATCGGCACCGTCTGGGTATACGTAGCTCGGAGTGACCCTCCGGCCGAATTCAAGCGTTTGAAGATGTCTTCGTAGGTTGGGCGCAAACCTTCCTTCTTTCTAAACAGCCCTCAGAATCGAGATAATTCACATCCAACCGATCCAACACGTAAAATCATAGAAGACGCGTCTGAATGGTCTACCCGGTCGAAGATACGAACGTTCAGTCATCTGCTACACATGACTTATGCGTCGCACGCCGTTGCCCTAAAAAGAACGGTTGACGACGTTGTGATCCGTTTGCGGGCCTTGGAAGCAGGAGCTATACCACAATCTGCGCTGTAGACGGTTGGTAGCGGGGACTTACTTGAAGTACCCCAGGCTCAGTCAGAGTTCTGCCAAGCCTATTTTAGTCTGTTTCATCAGATCAATATTTTATTCTCTAGAAACGATGATGATATTCGTTTAACATAAATATAATGTAGATATATCGATCAATTAGAAGAGACATTTCTCTGTGCATAATATCACGAGGTCGACCTGTCTTCCTCGACGCAGTTGTGGTCTGAGTTTGACATTTCAAACCGTCTCGTGCTGCGTTGAGGGGCGACAGGTATATAATATAGAAAGTAAAACTCATCTCCTCATATTTTAGCTTGTTTCATCAACCTAAACATTTTTTTTCAAGAAACGATGATGTTGGATGAATATGAATAGACTTTAGATATATTGAAAAATTACAAGAGAACTTTCTCTGTGCATAATCTCTCTCCCCCGAGGCAGTTGTGGTCTGAACCTGATGTTTCAAACATATCAAAATGGAAGAGAAGGTATGTGATTGGTCAACACAAAAACGGGATTGTTGTTCCCAGATCTGCAACAGCGACAAGTAAGATGGGTAGCGGATTTTGTAGATCTTGTTTTAATCAGATTGGGTGTTACCGTTGAATGCAGTTGGAGACTGCAACAGGATTGGACTTACGGACGCGAGTCACATCCAGGGTGCAATGCTAACGGTTGCAAGCCCACTTCTAAGGCTACCGGTTTTACGAGGCCGAAAAAGAGTAAAAGGGGCAACCGAAACAAGAGTATGGTCCTGAAGAAGTCGAGAAGGACATGTCGCTCTTGTGTCGCAACCCGATAGGGGGCAGTCTGATGAATTTCACGAACAGGTGGAAGACCTAACACGGCAGATTATCAGGGAGGGATGCCGGATGGATATCCGCCCCTGCTGACGTATACGTTACTGGTAACCCTGCTAACTCAGAAACCGGAACAGACATCTGTTATACGGGACGAGGTGTGCTTTCTCATGGACAAAGCGGTTGTATGAAAGGTGACGGATCCGTCAACGGATCGGGTTTTATGTCAGGCTATTTTGGTGCCCCAGAAAATCGGGTGATTTCGGCCGGTCCTCACGATACGGGTCCTCAACCGTTTATTCGGATCGAAACGCTGAAAACGGATATTTTTTCATATCAGTGCGGTATGTCGGCCTCGTCAATAGATTTTTAGGACGCGTATTTCCAAGTACCAATCCACACGGATTGCTCGTCAATGTACTGGAACTCCTGGCATTTCCATCTGGAATTACCTCAGCCCCTTGAGTTTTCACACGGTTAGTGGATGCTCTCGCAGTTTTCCCACGCTTACGCTGCGCTTACGCCATGACAGTTATTCATTTATCTGGGGATACAATTCGATCTCCTGGTCTGGCCATCGCCTTTCGCCTTAAATCAACCTGAGGAAGTTCTGTTGGGGTTTTACACCTTCCAGACACTTGCGGCGCGAGAGTTTCTGTGACTTTTGATAGCACTGGTCAGTCTAAGTGAAGTTGTGCATTACGGTCTACTTCGACGCAGACAAATTCAGAAGTATCTAACATGCTTTTGAATGCACGGGACATCTGAACAAACCAAGTCCGATATGTTCAGTTCTTTTACAGGCGCTGAGCTGGTGGCGGAACCGGGACAACCTCATGGCATCGTTGCATTCTTCGGAACCTGATCCAATCATATTTACGGACGCCTTCATGGGCGGCTGGGGAGCTCATCTGGGCGAGAGCCAAGCACAGGGAACGAGTACTGTGCAGGATCGATCTCTGCATATCAATCTCTTGGATATGAAAGCAGTCTTCCTAGCTCTGAAACAGGGGAAAGTTGTTCTGCTCCGTTTGGACAGCTCGACAGTGGTCGCGTACATAAACTGGGACTGCATCCCCAGTAATGTATTATGACCTGGAAAATGTTCCATTGGTGCATAGCGCATCAGGTGATCCTACGAGCGGCACATATTCCGGGTATACGGAACGCGCTTGCGGACTTTGTCTCATCCGACGTAATGGCAGTTGAACGACTTGGTACTCGGTGGTCCACGTTGTACGCAGACGCCTATTCCCCAGCCATTCTAGTTCCCATGGTTCTCAACAAGATCATGCAGGAGCGGGACTTGCCTAATCATTCTAATCGTTCCAGCCTGGACGACAAAGACGTGGTTCAGTAATCTTAGCGATGTAATCGTATACTACCCACACATATTGCAGGATCGCCCAGATCTACTCGCAGTGCCAGAGACGTCGGATTCACAGCATCCCAGCAATGTTTCAACTGCCTGCATGGCTTCTCTCATCGATTCCCGACATCGTCTTTTCTCAGGCGCATACTGGTTGTGTCTTTACATGCTATGCTTGTGTTTAGATATGAAAACCTGGGTTGTCCATGTGCGGGGTATTATGGGATTGGCTGATACCCGCTGGGCAAAGAGGAGCCCCTAGATGGGAGTCATCGACATTTTTAGCAATGAGTAATAGGTATAGAGATTACCTCAACAGTGTTACTTAACATAAACATAGGCTAAGTATCCAGTCTGTCTGATTGTGACGATACTTTGATTTGGGCTTTTCGTCGTATACGCATATCGCAACCCAATTAATTAGAAACGATGTTTTTAATGTTATTCAATGTTCAGTTTTATGTTATCATGACTTGTTTGACCTAATTGCCTAGGAATGTTTTATTTATCGTTCGTACGTAGCAGAATAAATGGATACGAAAATTTTAATTCATAGTTTTGCGGACGTATTCATATAAAAAAATTATAAAAACAGATTATTTTTCAGTAAAATTAGATCAAAGATTAAATGCCAAAAAATCCAACATAGGTTTTTATTTATTCAGCCATGTTCATCATCTCAGTCATATAATTTTAACTCTACAGTAGTTTCATTCTCGCCTCCGTTACGATATAGATTTGGCAAAGGACGTGGCGCGGTTTAGAGAGATTTTGCCCCCACGATTTGCGGTTGAAGTGCCAAAAATCAAATATTACGTGTTAAAGAATTATCCGTGGCATGCAGCACATCAACGTGTTGTATAATCAGAATAATTACAACACATTCAGTGCTATGATTCTCGAATTGCAGAGTCGAAAAGTAGCTTATTTGTGCAAAATTGCTCATTTATAAGTGAAAACGCCTACTATTTCTACTCTGTGAAAATGCTTGAGGATCGAGTTTTATATTCAGTTCTGGTTCTGCTCGATCTTCATATGATTACGAAGAGAAATAGGGGTTTTCTGCTCAAGACTCATTGCGTTGCATGTGAGTATACAACAAAATGTTTATTTTTGGCACTCTATAGCCGCAGTTCAGGGGAGCAAAAATCGCGCTACCCACGCCACGTCCATTATACATAACGATGAATTAAACGAGAGTTCATTTCAACAAAAGTTCATGCACAAATAATACCTCATATCTCAATGAATTGCGTTCCAAGGTAATCATTGATAAAGACATTTTGTTTATAGCCCTCAACCAATTTTTGTCAAAAGGTATTGTCGCCGTCCGTCGTCTTTTGGGGAGTCCGGCCGTATCCAATTAATGTACTGCGTGAAGTTGCTATTAGTATGATATCATTATTTTTTTTTCTCAGAATTATAGATAGCCTTTCTATATTTATATGACAGATATATGTGATTATTGACAAGAAGTTCATTTCGGATGACTGACCTTGCCCTATTTTTACAAGGTCAAATAATCCGGGATAATTATAAGCAGCTAATAATGTAGGGGGCCTACCACAAGCCTATCAAAGATGTCTCACCTTGACCTATTTTCACAAGGTCAAGTAAAAGAAGACGTTCACTGCCGTTAGCATATTTAGTATCGGATTAGAATCATCCTTCCGAAAACCAGGTACTGAAGATATATATGTGCCTCTCTGAGTAGAATCCGTCGAACATGTCTGATCCTGACCTAAATTTTAGATTCAATCCCATCAGGCCGGGTCATACCAAAGACTTGAAAAATGGAACTTGTTGCCTCCTCGCTTACGCTCAGCATTAAGAGGATAGAACAAGGACTGGTTCGCTCGGTGTCAGTATAATGTGACTGAGTGGGGTGTCATGTCTGTCTACGACATGATATTTAAGTGGGACAGCACTATAAAATGGCAGCATAGGTCTGCTCTGTTACAAGTAGGTACCCCCTCTCCTCCCTCTCCCCTCCATTCCCTTTCCCGTCGTGAAATAGCTGAAAAAATGTTGAAAGCGACGTTAAAGCCTATTCACTCACTCACTCAAATTTTAGAAGGTCAACATCTATACTGAAGCTTTAAAGCGAGCAGTTCTACATGACTGACCACAGCTTCCTTAAGCAGGTCAGGGAGAACTCCCCCATCATAACGCTCCAAAATCTCCAGGAGACTTACCGTATATACTGTTACATGTCGTATCAGTGATTAAACAATGAAAGTGTCCATAGTCTAGCTGTTAATAGAGGACAAACATGTCGTCTATTCTGATGCAAATTAGATAATCGACAATTTGTTTTTTTAATACCACCTGATGCGGTCGCCAATGTTCCATGTTCGCTTAGGGCGGATGTCTCCATCTTCATTCGATATCTTCTTGAATTTGTTGGACGAAGACGACCTTTTTTACCTCCTTTTTAGAAAGGTGGTTCTCTCCACCTTTTTCAATGCTTATTGCAAACTTTCATGCCACACTTCCTATCCCTTGAAGTACAGTGACCTTCAATTTCCCGTATTTCAAAACATTTTGGGTTTAGCATTCAGTGGTTGGAAAATGATCCCGTACCAGTAGTCCAATTGTCAGAATACTGGATAGTTCTTCATGCACAGTCAGAAAAATTGGTTCCCCAACACCATTTCTCAGTGACGAGGCTCTGTCATCACCATTTATTGGTGGGGACAAATGGTGGCGAGGTCATTTATTGGTGATGCGGCCTGGTCATCACCAATAAATTACGACGAGCAATGACTGTAGATTTTAGGTCATCGTCAATAAATGGCGATGGCCGTCACCATATAATGGTGATTATGGAATATGGTGAAGGCCCTAACTCATCACCATTTATTGGTGATACTGGCGACACTTCTTTTTGTGTCAGCTATCTCCATTGCTTGGACTGTGTGGTGGGAAGAATGCCTTCTACATTCTGACGTAGAATTGTTTCGTAAATAGTCATGTTTGGCTAGAGATGTCAACGATATGCGACATTCCAAATAGCATCTAGGTTACTTGGATCATTGAAGAAAGTTGATGATTACTCTGCTCGTTATGTGCATTATGTGCATCGTTATAACATTAATCTCTGTATTTTATTTCCTTGTTCGTATCAGGTTGCCACATCGTACAAACAAGAGGAATTACGACTCTAATGCAGTGGTGAAGGGATGTAGAATGGTATCCTGGTGAAGTTTGATGGGAATGAACTGGTTTTACTGGAAAAACTTTGCCCAGATTAATGGGTATACACGTGTCCTTCATCATAAACGGGTTTCAGTATTGCACGGTTGTGTCTTCCAATATATAACTGGAATGCAATGAACAGCAATGAATGCTCACTATATAGTGCGACTCCACAGTGGTTTGGGTAGCAGTGGGTGTCTTCGTCGATGTTGTTGTTGTTCTGATTATATATATATATATTTTGTTTCAAGAATATAATTATTTCCCACCTTTTCATACACAACAAGTCACTCTGTGCGACTCGCCTGTAGTACGGTCATATTTTAAAATGGACTTACTTCCTTTTGCTATCATACCAAGCTACCGACGTTTGTATAGAAACTTTATCATTTGTCGTATCTTATATCGACGCATATAGTCAACAGTTGTATACCATAAACGTTCATTCATTTTATAAAGAACCATGGCCCTTATATTTAATTTCCTCCCCCCGTAATGTTACTTATCGTTACAAAACTGACTAGAATACGTTACAGAACTGATCAGCTTTGTAATTTTACTTCATTTCAGTTTTCCATTAAATATATTTAATGAAAATGTACACACAAGATTATCATTGGAGAGAAGAAGAAACGTGTTGAATTTGAGGTCAAAGTTTAAGGCCAAAGTCACCGAAGTCCCAAACCAGGCTAGGCTGTGTTGGGGGAAGGCATCAATGGTTGTGCATCAAATTTTGCGCAGATCTGCAAATTTGAGAAGGGTTCTGATAATCGAATATGAAAAAAAACCTCTCAATGGCATAATTTCGAAAAAGAGATGATAGGATAAGTCCGATTTCGTACCAAAAAAATGTGGTGCGAATGAATTCGAAAAAATAAAAGAACCCGAAAAAAATAATTGTGTTTTAATGTAAAATATATGTAAAATATATGTACACAGTATGTGAAAATTCTACCTAGATTGCTTTATGATTATAGTTATGACATTAAATGAAATCCGCAGCATGTTCTATTTCGTGAAAAAAGGCAGTTTAAATCGAGTAAAGCAAGGGAAACTTTCGTGTGTACGTATACACAGTGGTACGTGAACGATATTTGACTATGTACGAAAATAGATCAACAAATATTGGTCCAAGCTGGGCATTAATAATTTGTAAAATAACATGTCTCATTTTTGCATGTTTTATACTTTTATATCTGCATGCCTTACTTACAATTGATTAAAAAATAATGTTCGTAGTGAGCTTATCAGTTTCTTAGTTGTCTTCTTTTTTCTTTTTTCGCGCTCATTGTGTATTTCCATCATGATTCTCTTAGTTGCTCGATATTTTCTGCCTGTATGAACGAGTTGACTGTAAGTGAAAATTAACTGGGAATTCAAATCCACACATATGATACTTTTAGAGATTGTGCATTATCCCTAGTCATGGCTCCTCTATCAAATCCGTGCTACGAGGGATATGTTCCGGAGGAATGAGACCACTAAAAAAGTCTCGATCCGTTGACCCCCTTTAGGCAATCTCTGCCAGAGATGTGAATTCTTTTTAATATTTTTCCCCGTCTCTGTTGCGACGAATAATTGAAGACCACTGGTAGGTGATTGGAGTATGTGCTCGGTTTCGCTCATAGTTTGATTTTAAATCAAGGTCTAATAAGATGTTGATAAAGAGGGACTATTTGGGTGCCTCTGCACCGCTTTCTCTGAAGGCAGATAAAAAAGTCAAATGTATGACGTCATTTGTACAAGTGCGCGCACGGAACTCAAAATCTAGGTGGGCAACCCCCGCCAAGAAGTTAGTCAGGTTGTAGCCCTTGAATTAAAGTACTTCTTGCCGAAATATGGAAGTCTTAACTTAATTGGGGAATCGACGTGATGCAATTACGTTAACATTGCCGCCAATGTAAATCTTTTAGTGGTCTAAGAAGCCCCGAAGGGCATTCGTGACCTCATGATCTCACTCGGTACGGTCTCGTACTATAATTTAGGACATACTACCTCGCACTGTTAGGAATCAATATTGGCGTCCATGTTGAAAGCTCAGTATCACGCCGAAAGTCCGAACAGCGCAAGTAGTAGGGAGCCGGGATTTCGACTCACATTTTTTGGGCACCGGGAAATTTCGCCATCTGTTGGTCCATGTTAAATCGCAACCGGGAACCCTCAAAATTACGGTAAGGGAGGTAACTCTTGATGCCCGTGATGATTTTTGACATATTCCTGGTTATTTCCCCTGATTCGCACATTTGCATCTACACGGGGAATGCCTGTATGGGAATACGGGCCTATATTCCTCCGCGGTAATACGGTCTGGCGGTGATGCCCCAGACTTCAAATACACTGCATGGTCCGATTGGGTCGTATGAGGTATCAATGTGAAGCATTCGTGAAGGGACATCTGATTGGCTAGATGTGGGGTTGAAATATCGTCATTCTGCGCATGGGTGGTGGACAAAGGGTATGGAAATAGACGTTTTGGGGTCTAGGTGGGCCACTAGTGGGTCGATGGACTCATATGAGGTATCAATGTGAAGCATTCGTCAAGGCGCATCTGATGGACTGGGTGCGGGGTTGAAATATCGTCATTCTGCGCATGCGCGGTAGACCAAGGTTATGGAAATGGCCGTTTCCACTAATGGACCGATGGGGTCGAGTGAGGTATCAATGTGAAGCCTATGTGAGGGGGCATCCGATGGGGTGGGTGTGGGGTCGGAATACCGTCATTCTGCGCATGCGCAATAGACAAAGGCTATGAAAATAGACGTTTTGGGATCTAGGTGAGCCACTAATGAGCCGATGGAGTTGTATGAGGTATCAATGTGAAGCCTATGTGAGGGGACATCCGCCTGGACTAGTGTTTCGGTCGTTGTCCACATTCTGCGCATGCGCAGACAGGGAATTGTGGGAAAAGGGTATGAAAATAGACGTTTTGGGATGTAGGTGAGCCCCTAACGGTCCGATTGGATCGAGTGGGGCATCAATGTGAAGCCTATGTGAGGGGGCATCCGACTGGACTAGTGTATCGGCCGTTGTCCACATTCTGTGCATGCGCAGACAGGGAATTCTGCGAAAAGGGTATGGAAATAGACGTGTTAGGGTTTAAGTGAGTCCCTAATGATCCTATTGTGTCGTATGAGGTATCCGTGTGAAGCTCTCGTGAGCTCTCTCGTGGGCTAGTGTGTCGTTCGTTGTCAATAGTCTGCGCATGCACAGTCTGACCGCAGTATAGAAATAGACGTGTTGAGGTATTGGTGGGCCCCTAATGGGCCGATGGGATCAAGTGAGGTATCCATGTAAAGCGGTCATGAGGGAGCATCCGACGGGCTGGGTGTGACGTGGAACTGACGTCATTCTGTGCATGCGCAGTAAAGAAAGCGTATGGAAATAGACATTTTGACAGGGGTCACTATGGGTCCGATGGAGTCGTATGAGGTCTTATGTTGAAGCTCTCGTGGAGGAGCATCTGACTGGACTCAGGGTTCATCCGTGTTCAGTGGTCTGCGCATGCGCCGTCTGGTCGTAGTATAGAAAGCAGTCATGTTGCAGGCGTGAGGGAGTGTGTGTGTTTGTGACCCACCCCTAGGGGTCCCTGGGTGTGGCTGGGTAGTGGTGTGGGTTCTGCGCACAGACGTCACTTCCGGGTTTCACTAAAACTACCTTCGAACACAGAAGAGTTTCAATGTTCCCCTTAGACGTAGGGTCCGGATGTTCAACCTCCAGGGTTTTCCCCGGCCCGGCCCGGCCACGCCCCGGCCGCAGCGCGCGCGCGCGCGGGTTACTCCGGCCGCAGCGCGCGCAGCGCGCACGCGCCTTATCCGGCAGCACGCCTGCGCGGGTGAATTTCGGATTATCCTAGGCCACTGATGGGCTACGTTCTCCACGATGTTCGAAGCCAGTTTCACCGAATCCCCACATGTCTGTTATAGTTTTCATGCATTATGCTCATATAGAAAACACACAAGATAGGGTTTTTTGGGGTGAGATCTCATTTTGTTATTTAGTGAACAACAACAACGTGAGAACAACCACGTGAAAACTGAAGCCCAGAACATGGGGCTTGTACATTCAAAGAACTGAAGCCCAGAACAGGGGGCTTGTAAACTTAAGCCCAGAACAGGGGAGCTTGTACATTGAAAGAACTTAATCCCAGATCGGGGCTTGTACATTGAAATGATGGGCGGCCCAGTCATATACGAGTACATCTCGGTCCTCGGCCTTGGGGTACTCGTCAAACATCTGTACGATGGTAGATAAGGGTCTTCCCCGGTATCGATGGTACAGGTCAAACAAGCAATATTACCCGCACACGATACTGGCCAGGCTTTGCAACGTTTGACTGTTCCAACACCACGTCTCTGTGCCTTGATCCATAAAGTCTGTTAAATCGGGATGGAGGGGTGGCAGGCCGTACGGGTCAAAGTATTCGCCCTGCGCTTCTGTCAAGTACACGGCCACCCAATGTTCATTGGGCCGATCCATCGGGTCCGTGTTGAGAACGTAAGCAGCAGGATACATACGGTCTGATGGGAACACATCTCGGGCGAACATCCCTTGAAAGACCATACGTGTCTCTGGGTCATTCTCCAGCACGGTGGTTATCTGGTCTGTATCCATGTTAGGTGGAGAAGTCACACAGGACGTTGCGCGCTTTGTCCACTTGAATGGTGTTGTCAAACTCGGCGTAGCAGATCACATTGACGGTGCTCCGGAGGGCTCGTTGAAAGTGGATTTCCAACCGTAAATTGCCTTGCTTGGCCAGGGCCAGCTGATGGTCGTTCTCTAAGGTGGGGGTCAGATCGAAACAGAACAACGTGTATCCGTTCGCGTAGTCCTCCCGACTGATCATATTCCCTTCGTCCTGGTTGATTTGACCGGTGGCTGTAAACAGGCTCTGATAGGCTCGAATGAAATTCGCGCGCCCAAAGTTCGGTGTTAAGGCCGTGGCTGGGACCTGCTGTCCATCCACATGCAGGGCCACAAAATTGATGCCGAAATGTTTAAAGTCAAGCGATTATCATGGATTACCATGGTTATACAGCCAGAAAATTGGGGATGATCCATGATGGGGCCTGGTCGTCACCAATACATGGCGAGAAGCACATACAAATGATAATCATGGATTACCATGGTTATACAGCCAGAAAATTGATGATGATCCATGATGGGGCCTGGTCATCACCAATAGAAGGCGACAAGCACATACAAATGATAATCATGGATCACCATGGTTACACAGCCAAACAATTGGTGATGATCCATGATGGGGCCTGGTCATCACCAATACATGGCGACAAGCACATACAAATGATAATCATGGATTACCATGGTTACACAGCCAGACAATTGGTGTTTATCCATGATGGGGCCTGGTCATCACCAATACATGTCGACAAGCACATACAAATGATAATCATGGATCACCATGGTTACACATCCATACAATTGGTGATGATCCATGATGAGGCCTGGTCATCACCAATACATGGCGAGAAGCACATACAGATGATAATCATGGATTACCATGGTCATACAACCAGAAAATTGGTGATGATACATGATGGGGCCCGGTCATCACCAATACATGGCGAGAAGCACATACAAATGATAATCATGGATTACCATGGTTATACAGCCAGGAAATTGGTGATGATCCATGATGGGGCGTGGTCATCACCAATACAATGCGAGAAGCACATACAATTGATAATCATGGATTACCATGGTTATACAGCCAGAAAATTGATGATGATCCATGATGGGGCCTGGTTATCACCAATACATGGCGACAAGCACATACAAATGATAATCATGGATTACCATGGTTATTCAGCCAGAAAATTGGTGATGATCCATGATGGGGCCCGGTCATCACCAATACATGTCGCGAAGCACATACAAATGATAATCATGGATTGCCATAGTTATACAGCCAGAAAATTGGTGATGATCCATGGTGGGGCCTGGTCATCACCAATACATGTCGAGAAGCACATACAAATGATAATCATGGATTGCCATGGTTATACAGCCACAAAATTGGTGAGGATCCATGATGGGGCCTGATCATCACCAATACTTGGCGAGAAGCACATACAAATGATAATCATGGATTACCACGGTTATACAGCCAGAAAATTGGTGATGATCCATGATGGGGCCTGGTCATCACCAATACATGGCGACAAGCACATACAAATGATAGTCATGGATTACCATGGTTATACAGCCAGAAAATTGGTGATGATCCATGATGGGGCCTGGTCATCACCAATACATGGCGAGAAGCACATACAAATGATAACCATGGATTACCATGGTTATACAACCAGAAAATTGGTGATGCTCCATGATGGGGCTTGGTCATCACCAATACATGGCGAGAAGCACATACAAATGATAATCATGGATTAACATGGTTATACAGCCCGAAAATTGGTGATGATCCATGATGGGGCCTGGTCTTCACCAATATATGGCGAGAAGCACATACAAATGATAATCATGGATTACCATGATTATACAGCCAGAAAATTGGTGATGATCCATGATGGGGCCTGGTCATCACCAATACATGGCGACAAGCACATACAAATGATAGTCATGGATTACCATGGTTATACAGCCAGAAAATTGGTGATGATCCATGATGGGGCCTGGTCATAACCAATACATGGCGAGAAGCACATACAAATGATAATCATGGATTACCATGGTTATACAACCAGAAAATTGGTGATGCTCCATGATGGGGCTTGGTCATCACCAATACATGGCGAGAAGCACATACAAATGATAATCATGGATTACCATGGTTATACAGCCAGAAAATTGGTGATGATCCATGATGGGGCCTGGTCTTCACCAATATATGGCGAGAAGCACATACAAATGATAATCATGGATTACCATGATTATACAGCCATAAAATTGGTGATGATCCATGATGGGTCCTGGTCATCATCAATACATGTCGCGAAGCACATACAAATGATAATCATGGATTACCATGGTTATACAGCCAGAAAATTGGTGATGAGCCATGATGGGGCCTGGTCATCACCAATATATGGCGAGAAGCACATACAAATGATACTCATGGATTACCATGGTTATACAGCCAGAAAATTGGTGATGATCCATGATGGTGCCTGGTCATCACCAATACATGGCGACAAGCGCATACAAACGATTATCATGGAATACCATGGTTATACAACCAGAAAATTGGTGATGATCCATGATGGGGCCTGGTCATCACCAATACATGGCGACAATCACATACAAATGATGATCATGGATTACCATGGTTATACAGCCAGAAAATTGGTGATGATCCATGATGGGGCCTGGTCATCACCAATACATGGCGAGAAGCACATACAAATGATAATCATGGATTACCATGGTTATACAGCCAGAAAATTGGTGATGATCTATGGTGGGGCCTGGTCATCACCAATACATGGCGAGAAGCACATACAAATTATAATCATGGATTGCCATGGTTATACAGCCAGAAAATTGGTGATGATTCATGATGGGGCTTGGTCATCACCAATACATGGCGAGAAGCACATACCAATGATAATCATGGATTACCATGGTTATACAGCCAGAAAATGTGTGATGATCCATGATGCGGCCTGGTCATCACCAATACATGGCGAGAAGCACATACAAATGATAATTATGGATCACCATGGTTACACAGCTAGAAAATTGGTGATTGTCCATGATGGGCCGTGGTCATCACCAATACATGTCGAGAGAAGCACATACAAATGATAAACATGGATTGCAATGGTTATACAGCCAGAAAATTGGTGATGATCCATGATGGGGCCTGGTCATCAGCAATACATGTCGCGAAGCACATACAAATGATAATCATGGATTGCCATGGTTATACAGCCAGAACATTGGTGATGATCCATGATGGGGCCTGGTCATCACCAATACATGGCGAGAAGCACATACAGATGATAATCATGGATTACCATGGTCATACAACCAGAAAATTGGTGATGATCCATGATGGGGCCCGGTCATCACCAATACATGGCGAGAAGCACATACAAATGATAATCCTGGATTACCATGGTTATACAGCCTGGAAATTGGTGATGATCCATGATGGGGCGTAGTCATCACCAATACAATGCGAGAAGCACATACAAATGATAATCATGGATTACCATGGTTATACAGGCAGAAAATTGATGATGATCCATGATGGGGCCTGGTTATCACCAATAAATGTCGACAAGCACATACAAATGATAATCATGGATTACCATGGTTATACAGCCAGAAAATTGGTGATGATCCATGATGGGGCCTGGTCATCACCAATACATGTCGCGAAGCACATACAAATGATAATCATGGATTGCCATAGTTATACAGCCAGAAAATTGGCGATGATCCATGATGGGGCCTGGTCATCACCAATACATGGCGAGAAGCACATACAAATGATAATCATGGATTACCATGGTCATACAACCAGAAAATTGGTGATGATCCATGATGGGGCCCGGTCATCTCCAATACATGGCGAGAAGCACATACAAATGATAATCATGGATTACCATGGTTATACAACCAGGAAATTGGTGATGATCCATGATGGGGCCTGGTCATCACCAATACATGGCGAGAAGCACATGCAAATGATAACCATGGATTACCATGGTTATACAGCCAGAAAATTGATGATGATCCATGATGGGGCCTGGTTATCACCAATACATGGCGACAAGCACATACAAATGATAATCATGGATTACTATGGTTATACAGCCAGAAAATTGGTGATGATCCATGATGGGGCATGGTCATCACCAATATAGGGCGAGAAGCACATACAAATGATAATCATGGATTACCATGGTTATACAGCCAGAAAATTGGTGATGATCCATGATGGTGCCTGGTCATCACCAATACATGGCGACAAGCACATACAAGCGATTATCATGGATTACCATGGTTATACAGCCAGAAAATTGGGGATGATCCATGATGGGGCCTGGTCGTCACCAATACATGGCAAGAAGCACATACAAATGATAATCATGGATTACCATGGTTATACAGCCAGAAAATTGATGATGATCCATGATGGGGCCTGGTCATCAACAATAGAAGGCGACAAGCACATACAAATGATAATCATGGATCACCATGGTTACACAGCCAGACAATTGGTGATGATCCATGATGGGGCCTGGTCATCACCAATACATGGCGACAAGCACATACAAATGATAATCATGGATTACCATGGTTACACAGCCAGACAATTGGTGATTATCCATGATGGGGCCTGGTCATCACCAATACATGTCGACAAGCACATACAAATGATAATCATGGATCACCATGGTTACACATCCATACAATTGGTGATGATCCATGATGGGGCCTGGTCATCACCAATACATGGTGACAAGCACATACAAACGATAATCATGGATTACCATGGTTATACAGCCAGAAAGTTGCTGATGATCCATGATGGGGCCTGGTCATCACCAATACATGGCGAGAAGCACATACAGATGATAATCATGGATTACCATGGTCATACAACCAGAAAATTGGTGATGATCCATGATGGGGCCCGGTCATCACCAATACATGGCGAGAAGCACATACAAATGATAATCATGGATTACCATGGTTATACAGCCTGGAAATTGGTGATGATCCATGATGGGGCGTAGTCATCACCAATACAATGTGAGAAGCACATACAAATGATAATCATGGATTACCATGGTTATACAGGCAGAAAATTGATGATGATCCATGATGGGGCATGGTTATCACCAATAAATGTCGACAAGCACATACAAATGATAATCATGGATTACCATGGTTATACAGCCAGAAAATTGGTGATGATCCATGATGGGGCCTGGTCATCACCAATACATGTCGCGAAGCACATACAAATGATAATCATGGATTGCCATAGTTATACAGCCAGAAAATTGGCGATGATCCATGATGGGGCCTGGTCATCACCAATACATGGCGAGAAGCACATACAGATGATAATCATGGATTACCATGGTCATACAACCAGAAAATTGGTGATGATCCATGATGGGGCCCGGTCATCTCCAATACATGGCGAGAAGCACATACAAATGATAATCATCGATTACCATGGTTATACAACCAGGAAATTGGTGATGATCCATGATGGGGCCTGGTCATCACCAATACATGGCGAGAAGCACATGCAAATGATAACCATGGATTACCATGGTTATACAGCCAGAAAATTGGTGATGATCCATGATGGGGCCTGGTCATCACCAATACATGTCGCGAAGCACATACAAATGATAATCATGGATTGCCATAGTTATACAGCCAGAAAATTGGCAGCAGATGATCCATGATGGGGCCTGGTCATCACCAATACATACGAGAGAAGCAATATTACAGATGATAATCAGTGGATTACTTTGTCATATTAACCAGAAAATTGGTGATGATCCATGATGGGGCCCGGTCAATTCCAATACATGGCGAGAAGCACATGCAAATAATAATCATGGATTACCATGGTTATACAGCCAGAAAATTGGTGATGATCCATGATGGGGCCTGGTCATCACCAATACATGGCGAGAAGCACATACAAATGATAATCATGGATAACCATGGTTATACAACCATAAAATTGGTGATGATCCATGATGGGGCCTGGTCTTCACCAATACATGGCGAGAAGCACATACAAATGATAATCATGGATTACCATGGTTATGCAGCCAGAAAATTGGTGATGATCCATGATGGGGCCTGGTCATTACCAATACATGTCGAGAAGCACACACACATGATAATCATGGATTGCCATGGTTATGCAGCCAGAAAATTGCGATGATCCATGATGGGGCCTGGTTATCACCATACATGGCGACAAGCACATACAAATGATAATCATGGATTACCATGGTTATACAGCCAGAAAATTGGTGATGATCCATGATGGTGCCTGGTCATCACCAATACATGGCGACATGCACATACAAATGATAATCATGGATTACCATGGTTATACAGCCAGAAAATTGGTGATGATCCATGATGGGGCCTGGTCATCACCAATACATGGCGAGAAGCACATGCAAATGATAACCATGGATTACCATGGTTATACAGCCAGAAAATTGATGATGATCCATGATGGGGCCTGGTTATCACCAATACATGGCGACAAGCACATACAAATGATAATCATGGATTACTATGGTTATACAGCCAGAAAATTGGTGATGATCCATGATGGGGCATGGTCATCACCAATATAGGGCGAGAAGCACATACAAATGATAATCATGGATTACCATGGTTATACAGCCAGAAAATTGGGGATGATCCATGATGGGGCCTGGTCGTCACCAATACATGGCGAGAAGCACATACAAATGATAATCATGGATTACCATGGTTATACAGCCAGAATATTGACGATGATCCATGATGGGGCCTAGGTCATCACCAATAGAAGGCGACAAGCACATACAAATGATAATCATGGATCACCATGGTTACACAGCCAGACAATTGGTGATGATCCATGATGGGGCCTGGTCATCACCAATACATGGCGACAAGCACATACAAATGATAATCATGGATTACCATGGTTACACAGCCAGACAATTGGTGATTATCCATGATGGGGCCTGGTCATCACCAATACATGTCGACAAGCACATACAAATGATAATCATGGATCACCATGGTTACACATCCATACAATTGGTGATGATCCATGATGGGGCCTGGTCATCACCAATACATGGTGACAAGTACATACAAACGATAATCATGGATTACCATGGTTATACAGCCAGAAAGTTGCTGATGATCCATGATGGGGCCTGGTCATCACCAATACATGGCGAGAAGCACATACAAATGATAATCATGGATTACCATGGTTACACAGCCAGACAATTGGTGATGATCCGTGATGGGGCGTGGTCATCACCAAAACATGGCGGCGAGCATAACTGTATATTTCAGGTCATTGCCATGTTTTGGCGCTGGGGCCTGGTCATCGCCAATAAATGGCGACGAGGTCATCGATGGCCATCACCATATAATGGTGATGATGGACTATGACGATGGCTCTAACTCGTCGCTATTTCTTGGTGATGGTCATCACCATTATTTTGACTGTGTACAGCGACTCCATAACAAAACTCGACAGTTGCCAATTTGAGCAAAAAATACAAGACTGCTGGGTACGAATGTGTTCTATGGACGCCACGATACATTTTCTAGATCGAAAACCTGGCGTTTACTACCCTCTTGACATCTCAATCGCCGCTGTTGTTGTAAGGCCCGGAAAAACAGAGCGAGTTACACAATTTATAGTAAGACAGCATCACTTTACATACTTTACTTATACCAATAATAACTCAGTATCAATTCGGAGCTAGTTTTAATGTGTCCCTGCTAATCTGTTCATCGTTTTTTCATTACTCGACTTCTCAAATTTTGTAAAGAAAACCGTCTATTTCTTGAAAAGTATTTATCACGGAAATTCGAAACTTAGCATGATCATTTGTAACTGGGTAAAGACAATACAGGTGCTTCAGTTCTCCATATGGTGTTCTGGTTGCTGGGATACTGATATTTGAATTGTGATCTTCGCATTTTAAGCAGTTATGTTCAATTTAAAAAAATGCAATTCCACAGAACAATATCTAGACGAAACTTCGACAAATCGGGACACTCTTATTTTATTGCAGGTGTATCCAACAAGGTAACGTCATCAACTGCATGAAGAATTTTGAACTTCTACAAAGCTAAACGTTAGAAAATGGAGGCACTTTTTATGCAAATACATTCATTCAAAGTGAGATAAGTTCACGGCCAATATATTCCCATTGATGCAATTCTGGAGCTTTTTAGTAATATGTATGTTGATCAGGTACCGTACATAGTTCTCACAATACAAAGACACACACAAGTGGCTAGAAATCTCTGTTATTGTTTCTTTTTTGTTATTTAGCTGGAACGATGAATGCGTGGGCCATAAATGTTAATTCTTATTTTCTCATCGGAAGTTTCGTGTGCAACCTTTAACAGTCGGGCGGTAACGAATAAAGAGCATATACAATTGGAGTATTTGTCATTCTCTGTAAGGGGCTAATTGATCTTTTGAGTTTCTGTGTATATTTTGGTTAGGCGGTTGTAACAAGACAAGCCAAAGAGACAACTAGTCTGACCGAGCACTGCATGTTGCCCCGATTATGACCTCGACTCGCCCGCGTGTCTGAATTTATACGAAGCTGTATTCATTTGAAATGTTACGTTCAACCGTTTTACTGACCGTTCTGAAAGAGGAGGCGGCCTTCGCAATTTGCACACACCAACGTTTTATGAATTCTGATAATATATTTATCTTTGGGGAAACTTTTGGTAATGAAGATTATTCGTAGTCTCAACCGAATATTCACAAGACGGCCGAGTTTCCTTGGAGCGCAAACAAAAAATAATAGATAATCATTTACAGCATTCTTATTGAAGTCAAATATTCTATATATTTTTTTAATTACTTAGCCAGTAATTTAAACTGTAGAATAGATGGTGCATCCCCGACATCAAAACCAACATTTCAAATGTGTTAATGTATACTTCCTGTCGAACAGAATAACGGATGTTATATGTCAGCAAGAAAACAACACTGTAAAGATTAACAATCTCGTTAAGTTTGGCGTAAACAAGTGGAGAATATAAACATAACAGTGCATTCTCTCTCTGACGGGGTAAAGCGATATCCCGCTTTCGTCCAACAAAATGCGCGTCTGTGTCTCATTTGAAAAGAAATGAAATGGCATTAACTTATTGTTTATGTAGAAATCTCTGTTATTGTTTCTTTTTTGTTATTTAGCTGGAACGATGAATGCGTGGGCCATAAATGTTAATTCTTATTTTCTCATCGGAAGTTTCGTGTGCAACCTTTAACAGTCGGGCGGTAACGAATAAAGAGCATATACAATTGGAGTATTTGTCATTCTCTGTAAGGGGCTAATTGATCTTTTGAGTTTCTGTGTATATTTTGGTTAGGCGGTTGTAACAAGACAAGCCAAAGAGACAACTAGTCTGACCGAGCACTGCATGTTGCCCCGATTATGACCTCGACTCGCCCGCGTGTCTGAATTTATACGAAGCTGTATTCATTTGAAATGTTACGTTCAACCGTTTTACTGACCGTTCTGAAAGAGGAGGCGGCCTTCGCAATTTGCACACACCAACGTTTTATGAATTCTGATAATATATTTATCTTTGGGGAAACTTTTGGTAATGAAGATTATTCGTAGTCTCAACCGAATGTTCACAAGACGGCCGAGTTTCCTTGGAGCGCAAACAAAAATAATAGATAATCATTTACAGCATTCTTATTGAAGTCAAATATTCTATATATTTTTTTAATTACTTAGCCAGTAATTTAAACTGTAGAATAGATGGTGCATCCCCGACATCAAAACCAACATTTCAAATGTGTTAATGTATACTTCCTGTCGAACAGTATAACGGATGTTATATTGTCAGCAAGAAAACAACACTGTAAAAATTTATAATCTCGTTGAGTTTGGCCTAAACAAGTGGAGAATATAAACATAACAGTGCATTCTCTCTCGGACGGGGTAAAGCGATATCCCGCTTTCGTCCAACAAAATGCGCGTCTGTGTGTCATTTGAAAAGAAATGAAATGGCAGAGTGGAAGACGGCCGAGTTTCCTTGGAGCGCAAACAAAAAATAATAGATAATCATTTACAGCATTCTTATTGAAGTCAAATATTCTATATATTTGTTTAATTACTTAGCCAGTAATTTAAACCGTAGAATAGATTGTGTTCTTGCCGTACACCGCTAGAGGGGAACTCTTTGAAAACAATTCAGTGTTAAGCGGTGAAGGCTGTTAGCGCGCAATCTGCCAACGGGGAGCCTTTGTTTACCGCCGACATGCTCACAATGGTTCAGTGGTTTGACCGGACTATATTCTACCGGCGCGTGGCGGCAACGGTCACATCATGGGGGGTGTAATAAGTCTTGGTGATTAGGCCAGCACGTTGGCGCGCTAACGGCGCGTAAACACTGTTCACTAATTGGAAGTTTAAGTTGATCTGAAGTGTATATGAAACTGGACAGGGAAATGCAAGTCGTTAATCACAAACATGTAAGCAGATACATGGCTTATAGAAAACCTGTCTTGGAAAACTCTCACATTCTTCAATAGAAACGTTAGAGGAATAGACAACATTTGGCAAACGTGAACTGCGACTGAAAGAACAATCCAAACAGTGCCCAAAAATATTTTTTTCCTATTTTTGAGATTCTTTCTAACGAAGAAAAATACTCCCATACATTGGGAAATGCCCAGATGTGTTGAATGAAAGGAGCCACCATCTTTATGCCATCTTTGTGGTTTAACCAATGAGCGGCCGAGTGATATTCACGTGACAGTTATCTCATGACGTCAAAGGGCCTCTCTGCTGTAAGAGAGC
The DNA here is from genome assembly GCA_036873755.1 of Hanleya hanleyi. NCBI lineage: Eukaryota > Metazoa > Mollusca > Polyplacophora > Lepidopleurida > Hanleyidae > Hanleya > Hanleya hanleyi. The sequence continues at coordinate 5,785 of JAVTVY010010616.1, read as the reverse complement.
AAACATGGCAGCAAGTGATTTTCAACGTTTTCCAAGGGTCCGACGCCATGCATTTCCGGGAGTTTTAACCTGACTGATGGCAATGAATGGTTGGGCCAAGCCATTCTTTCATATACACTGCTTGGGAGCAGTGTCGAGGGATACAAGAAGTGTCAGGCATGTTCGAACCCATTGAAGACGATCTACCGTAGAAATCTGTCGAGGATGCATGTACCGTACGGTAGAAGCCGGCCGGGTCGCGGATTTCGTTTAATCGGCTCTGCTGTGAGATGTCCTGTTAGGAAGCGATCAGACGAGCACATGTGCAAGTGCTGACAAAGATTTATTCCATAAACTTTCTCAGATAAATTTTCTCGCGTGCTATATTTTGGGTGGGTGTTTAACGGCCGTGTCGGTAACAGTTCAACGGTGAGAAAAATCTCCGGACAATCTTTTCCCGGAGAAACGGCCCTCCAGCTGAGGCAGATTTAGTTTCATTTTCTGGCTGAGTGCTGGTCTTTGTTGAGGCTCGATTCTTTGAATTGGTAACACAGAAATCAGAATTATTCCCATTCTCGGTTACATTAAACAATCTCAGTGAGTTACTGCCGAATTATGTTGACGCATGTTGGCGTAGTCATCAGCTGAACAGTATTGGCCTATAACGAAAGCATATTTTATCAGACAAATCGATGCTGTGTTTTTTTGACACTTGGACAGTCTAGACTGGCCGACAGATCAAACCCGATTTCTCAACAACAGGGATAAGATCATTGTTATTGTACAAACATCAGCCGGTATTTACAGGGTGCAGAATACAAGAATGTATAGCCACATCTGCTGGCATATCGGGCTGCGATTATTCCAGTGCATGGCAAACTGTGCGTTTCCTCCCAGTTCACTGCAGTGTTCTGCGGCCCTGTGACGTCACTAAACTTTCCGTAATGGCGGCTCTCTTACAAGCCACAGAATTTATCATTAACGGTTTCTTACTCGGTTGGAAAAAAATTGTAAAATTGAAATAAAAATCGTTTTGGACACTCCTGGAATTGTTCTTTTATTTGCAATATACGTTTATCAAAGGTTGTCTATTCCTTTAATCACAAACATGTAAGCAGATACATGGCTTATAGAAAACCTGGCATGGAAAACTCTCACATTCCTCAAAAGAAACAATAATCACAGTAATGATGATAATTCAAGCCGGAACTATAGTGAACTTTGCGGGGAGCTCTCTTGTGTTGGAGGTAGTTTTTGGTCTCTTGAGCTGGTAGCGCCCCCTCTCGGAACTCCCCGTGAACTCCCCAAGAGTTATCTTCCCCGGCAAAATAAGGCTTTAAATGCTTAGAATATACTACTTACATGGCTTATAGAAAAGCTCACATGGAAAACTCTCACATTCCTCAACAGAAACAGTAATCACAGCAATGATGATAATGCAAGCCTAATATGTGGAAGCAAAACAAAAGTCCCATATTTAGACATAATTTAATCTAGTAGTTTTTTGTGTGTAGTCATAAATTTCAATAAAAAGGCATATTGTGAATATAAAATCCAGTTAGACGTGATGATAATTATATATGAACATGCTATGATGGACTGGACTGTTGATCCTGTTTGTCAAATGACAGACAGGAGCAGTTGAAGTATCTTTCTAGTTTTATCTTGCAAGCAATTGGGTTAGGTAATTGAAGCTGGAAGAATTTGGGATTCTCAGAATTTTGGATGCAGAAGAAGGACATCTGATCCTCTGATAGTTCAGGGTCCGGTCAGAGCAGTGATAACATTGATAGGGTGAGCTAATTCGATGAATGATTGCACTTCTCTGACATGACTGAAAGCAAGATAATAAACGTGAAGCTATTGTGAGGGAACACTCACCCCCCCCCCCCCCCAAAAAAGAAGTAGCGCAACAGAATATATCCTGAATTAACGTTAGTTAAATGTGATTTTAACTAGTCATTCAACCCTATCTGGACTGGGCTTTTTGGTACCTGTCCAGGCCTGGCGGTGGGGGTGGGGGGGGGGGAGTAATCATTTTTGTCACCCCTTAAGCTAGGGGCCTGAAATGTACCACACTATACCCTTGGGTAAAACTCTACCAGAAAATGTAAAAAAAGAATTCAAGATGGCCGCTCTGATTACATTACAGGTTGTTTTTGTTATGTAATTTCTCCGCAAAAAAAAATTGCATGATAAATTAGTAATTGTTAATCTGATGTGAAATAAAATAACTTTTGCGGAAAAGCAAAACTTTTGGAGAAAAATAACGTAAACATCACTATTCTGGTGCCCCACGTGACCGCCATCTTGAATTTGCCACTGATGCTCTGCTCGGTGGGTTATGCAAATATGCACAAAATGACCCCAGAATAGTAAACTAAAAGGTGACGGAGTGTTGGCTCTCAATTATTTGTCGTTCCGGAGATGGCGCAGCAAGTTTGGTAGGGGGCATAAGAGGGGGCGGGGGCTGAGTAGCAGTGTCTACCATTTACGAGTCTACTTGACCTACTTTTTTGTTCCCCCGGGGGCGGATTGAGGCGGAACCGGGAGGTCACGGGAGGGGATTCCCCAGTGAGGGTTTCCCAATGACGATCACGTGATAAAGGCATGTCTAGACTTGTTCTGGGTTGTACAGTTCTGCCATACGGAGGATGGGAAATAAATTAATTAATTAATTAATTAATTTTAATTAATTACTTGTAAAATGGCGGTGTTTTTAGACGGCGCAAGGGAGCAAACGAGGCGGTGGGGACGTCACGGGGAGAAAAAACCCTCACATTACCCTCAAAAAAACCTCTAAGCCATATAATAATAATAAACATAATCTATAGGTGTTGTACCATGTTAATAGGATCAGTCTAGCATCTGTACCACCCTAGGGTCGAGTGTTTATTGTCCCGTGTATCTCCGCAAGAAAACAACAAACAAAATGGCGGCTCCAGGATGGTGTGGGGATGCCCTTTCCATATCACGGCGTCGACAGTAGCGCCATCTGCACACATTGACGCAAGGGAGACAACTCGTGTGGCCTAAGGATATGGAAATAGCCGTGCTGGAGCTAGGGGAGCCAGAAATGGACCAATGGGGTCGAGTGAGGTATCAAAGTGAAGCTTAGATGAAGGGGCATCTAATGGGCTGGGTGTGGGATTGAAATAGCGGCATTCTGCGCATGCGCGGTGGCCGAAGGGTATGGAAATAGCCGTGTTGGAGCTAGGGGAGCCCCTAATGGTCGAATGGGGTCGAGTGAGGTATTAAAGTGAAGCCTAGGTGAAGGGGTATTTGATGGTGGGTGCATGTAAAATTTTTCCTGAAAAAAAAAACGGAACACAGACTTTATCGAAAAACCTGGGAAAATGCCTATATCGGGTATGAGGGGTATATAGGTCGCCGGGCTTAACGGGGCTTGTCTATCAATAGAGTAATCTCCCCTAGTTCCAGGGTGGCTGTATGTAAAATTTTTCCTGAAAAAATACGGAATACGGACTTTATCCTAAATTACGGGAAAATGCCTATATGGGGTATGGGGGGTATAGGACCATCCTGGGAAACCTACTTCTATACATTTGCGGTAGGGTTGTGGGGTCTCGTTTTACTCGTCTCGTCATTTAGAACATGATAAGAAGTGTCCCCGTGCGAATCAGTGAAATTTTTGAAAAAAGTCACCGAACCCCATATAGTCCCATACTGGGGTATAGGATCAATGTTTGTCCCCCTGGGAAACGTACTTCTATACATTTGCGGTAGGGTTGTGGGGTCTCATTTTACTCGTCTCGTCATTTAGAACATGATAGGAAGTGTCCCCGTGCGAATCGGTGAAATTTTTGAAAAAGTACGATATAGCCCCATATAGTTCCATACTGGGGTATAGGATCAATGTTTGTCCCCCTGGGAAACGTACTTCTATACATTTGCGGTTGTGGGGTCTCGTTTTACTCGTCTCGTCATTTAGAACACAATAGGAAGTGTTGCGGAGCGAATCGGTGAAATTTTTGAAAAAAGTCACCGAGGCCTGGGTAGGCCCATAGGCCTATACTGCATGGCTATGGGTGTATAGGCCCATACGGGGTGGACATGTTGGAGTCTAGGTGAGTCCCTAATGGTCCAATGGGGTCAAGTGAGGTCTTATTTTGAAGCTCTCGTGGAGGAGCACTTGACTACACTAATGGTTCGTCCGTGTTCAATAGTCTGCGCATGCGCAGTCTGGCCGTAGTATAGAAAACAGGCATTTTGGGTGCTATGTAGGGGTGTGTTTGGGTTAGAGATGGGCTAATCACGGTTCGAATGGGTCGTGTGAGGTGTCAAAGTGAAGCTTGTGTGGGGTAGAGTCAGAATGGTGTGTTTTTGAATGCATGTCGCGTTAATCTGCGCATGCGCAGTTGGTTGTAGTAAGTAAAGTGGCCATTTTGGGGCGGTACATGAAGGTATTTGGGGTCGAGAGGGGCTATTCACGGTTCGAATGCGTCCTGGAAGGTGTCATCTTGTAGTTCTCGGGGTGTACATTCCGATTTGAGGGATGTTCGCGTCATCTGTGACGTCATCGGTGGCGTCATCGGTACGAGTAGTAGCGAAAGTGGACATTTTCGGGCAGTACATGAAGGTATTTGGGGTCGAGATGGGCTATTCACGGTTCAAATGCGTCCTGGAAGGTGTCATCTTGTAGTTCTCGGGGTGTACATTCCGATTTGAGGGATGTTCGCGTCATCTGTGACGTCATCGGTGACGTCATCGGTACGAGTAGTAGCGAAAGTGGACATTTTCGGGCAGTACATGAAGGTATTTGGGGTCGAGATGGGTTATTCACGGTTCGAATGCGTCCTGGAAGGTGTCATCTTGTAGTTCTCGGGGTGTACATTCCGATTTGAGGGATGTTCGCGTCATCTGTGACGTCATCGGTGACGTCATCGGTACGAGTAGTAGCGAAAGTGGCCATTTTCGGGCAGTACATGAAGGTATTTGGGGTCGAGATGGGCTATTCACGGTTCGAATGCGTCCTGGAAGGTGTCATCTTGTAGTTCTCGGGGTGTACATTCCGATTTAAGGGATGTCCGCGTCATCTGTGACATCATCAGTGACGTCATCAGTACGAGTAGTAGCGAAAGGGGGCATTTTGGGTGCTATGTAGGGGTGTGTTTGGGGTAGAGAGGCACCATCCTTGGCTCGAATGGGTCGTGGGGGGTGTCAAAGTGAAGCTTGTGTGGGGTAGAGTCAGAATGGCGTGTTTTTGAATGCAAGTCGCGTCAATCTGCGCATGCGCAGTTGGTTGTAGTAAGTAAAGTGGCCATTTTGGGGCAGTACATGAAGGTGTTTGGGGTGGAGAGGGACCATCCTTGGTCCGAATGCATCGTGTGAGGTGTCATTTTGTTGCTCTCGGGGTGTACATTCCGATTTGAGGGATGTCCGGGTCATCTGTGACGTCATCGGTGACGTCATCGGTACGAGTAGTAGCGAAAGTGGCCATTTTCGGGCAGTACATGAAGGTATTTGGGGTCGAGATGGGTTATTCACGGTTCGAATGCGTCCTGGAAGGTGTCATCTTGTAGTTCTCGGGGTGTACATTCCGATTTGAGGGATGTTCGCGTCATCTGTGACGTCATCGGCGACGTCATCGGTACGAGTAGTAGCGAAAGTGGCCATTTTCGGGCAGTACATGAAGGTATTTGGGGTCGAGATGGGCTATTCACGGTTCGAATGCGTCCTGGAAGGTGTCATCTTGTAGTTCTCGGGGTGTACATTCCGATTTAAGGGATGTCCGCGTCATCTGTGACATCATCAGTGACGTCATCAGTACGAGTAGTAGCGAAAG
>JAVTVY010010615.1:0-48252 GCA_036873755.1 Hanleya hanleyi | reverse complement strand
AACTAAAGATATGAAAAGCTAATATGTAAACATTGAATTCTACCAATTCATGAATCACAGAAACCACAAGTAACAGGGGTTACAATAATGGGGAAGGGGAGTCTGGGGAGGTTTAGTAACATCCAAGATGGTACCACCTACAATAAGTTTGATGCCTCCTTTTCAACTGATGTTAGACTCATAACACTCCTCATCTAAGGAATGAAAACTTCAAGATGCAAAATGATTATCATGATTATTATTAACTTTTTTTTAGCTTACTGCTGTATGATGAAATATTACTGTATACATATGGCATAATTGTCTGTTAATATCACTGATCTGAAATATTTGAGTGAGCAAGTTAATTGCATTTTATCACAGTTTAGTTTTGGGACCTACATACATAGTTTATGTGTGTCCAACCTTCCTACACATAGTATAGGTGATCAGACTTCACACATCGACCTATGTATTCTGAGTACATGTTATATCACTGATTTGAGTGAGCTAGTTAATTGCATTTTATCACAGATTAGTTATGGGACCTACATACATAGTTTATGTGTGTCCAACCTTCCTACACATAGTATAGGTGATCGGACTTCACACAGCGACCTATGTATTCTGAGTACATGTTATATCACTGATTTAAGTGAGCTAGTTAATTGCATTTTATCACAGATTAGTTATGGGACCTACATACATAGTTTATGTGTGTCCAACCTTCCTACACATAGTATAGGTGATCGGACTTCACACAGCGACCTATGTATTCTGAGTACATGTAATATCAATGATTTGAGTGAGCTATTTTGCAATTTATTACATATTAGTTGGGACCTATATACATAGTTTATGTGTGTCCAACCTTCCTACACAGAGTACAGGTGATCGGACTTCACACAGCGACCTATGTATTCCGAGTACATGTATTGTAATATCACTGATCTGGGATATTTGAGTGAGATAGTTAACTGCATTTTATCAGATTAGTTATGGGACCTACATACATAGTTTATGTGTGTCCAACCTTCCTACACATAGTATAGGTGATCGAACTTCACACAGCGACCTATGTATTCTGAGTACATGTTATATCACTGATTTGAGTGAGCTAGTTAATTGCATTTTATCACAGATTAGTTATGGGACCTACATACATAGTTTATGTGTGTCCAACCTTCCTACACATAGCATAGGTGATCGGACTTCACACAGCGACCTATGTATTCTGAGTACATGTAATATCACTGATTTGAGTGAGGTAGTTAATTGCATTTTATCACAGATTAGTTATGGGACCTACATACATAGTTTATGTGTGTCCAACATTCCTACACATAGTATAGGTGATCGGACTTCACACAGCGACCTATGTATTCTGAGTACATGTTATATCACTGATTTGAGTGAGCTAGTTAATTGCATTTTATCACATATTAGTTGGGGCCTATATACATAGTTTATGTGTGTCCAACCTTCCTACACATAGTATAGGTGATCGGACTTCACACAGCGACCTATGTATTCTGAGTACATGTAATATCAATGATTTGAGTGAGCTAGCTAATTGCATTTTATTACATATTAGTTGGGGCCTATATACATAGTTTATGTGTGTCCAACCTTCCTACACAGAGTATAGGTGATCGGACTTCACACAGCGACCTATGTATTCCGAGTACATGTATTTAACATCACTGATCTGGGATGATTGAGAGAATTATTTAATTGCATTTTATCACAGTTTAGTAATGGGACATACTTACATAGTTGATGTGTGTCCAACCTATCACTGATCAGGGGTATTTGAGAGAGCCAGTTAATTGCACATTATCACAGTTTAGTTTGAGTGAGCTAGCTAATTGCATTTTATCAAAGTTTAGTTATGGGACCTAAATACACAGTTGAAGTGTGCAAGACCTTCCTACAAAGAGTATAAGTGGTCAGAATTCACACAGTGACTTATGTACCCGAGTCAAATTATATTACACAATGTATTAATGATCTGGGACATACAGAGTCATAATATGGTAAATAAAAATTTATATCCACCTTCCTGTACAGACATGACAGAGTACATGTAATGGTGGTCAGACATTGACTTTTGTATCTGAAGTCAATTATTCATCATGTATCGATGATTTGTGATATATCGAGTGTTGCATTGTTTTCTTGTATTCAACATCACAGTTAATTCATAGTAAACAACACCCTTGTCTTCTCATCTACATGTAGCTGCAGAGTGTTATGTTGGGCCATCTGCTTCAACAGATGAGAGGGCTACAGGTATATCCACATTGTTCATCATTCTATCACAGTAATGAGACTTTGTTTGCATACGATGGTGTCACTTTTCTATCACCAGTAGTATGCCGGCCATTGTGGTTGATTTTTTTGTAAGGGTGTTCAGGAATGGTGAAGATTCAACACAGTTCCATTTTGTTCCTCTTCTACATTGTATATGTAATATGGTACCACAGCTTTAGCCTGAATATTTGTTGTATCACATTACCATTTCATCTTTTCTGTCACATCCAATGATACCGGTAGCCATTATCTTGTGATGCAGGCATGTCCGAGACCAATTATTTCACATAGTCCAAGTTATGAAATAATGCACACACTTCCACCATCACCCGAAACCCTGTAATGTATCATCCGAAACCCTGTAATGTAATGATCCGCACTGTGACGTGTCTCTGATCTTTCTTGCAAGCAGTTGGTCCTATTAAACAAATAAAGAATTGTGCAATATAATTTGTCTTCACTATCCTGTCAATATAAGCTTACATTTGTAAGTACCATTCTACAGGGGTTGAAATGTTTGTAAAACTTTACTTGTCCCAGGTGACAAGGGACTATTTTTTTTTTACTTGTCACCTTGTTGACAGTAGTTGTCTCAAAATATTACCAAGTTTTGACTTCCTTATATAACCGTGTTCTAATTTTTCATGAAATAGAACAACCAATTAGATTCAGACTTTGTTCTGTTATTCTTTTAGTGTATTTATTTGGGTAGTAGAATACACAGACAGACAGACTACACCATGTATACAGACAAATTACCATTTTGATTGGCCTAGGTGAAGGAAAGTAATTAGGATAATCAGCGTCGTCTGCCGATTTTTGTAATTTGTCCCCGAGTTTTGCAATACACAGAAAATTTATCGTACAGCTTTAAAACTTCACACAGTATATAAACTAAAAAAAAATTCCCCCATATGTAATTAATCTGGGAATTGACGAAAATCACCAATACCTACCATGTTATTTTGGGGCTACGATGACATTGACCTGCCAATGTTATATAACATGCAGACTTGGTGTCATGGCGTCAAAAAATAACCTACAAATCTCCCATCTAATTGCTGTTTTCGCGATTTGTTGAGAACTACTGGAAGGATTTTCTTGATACTTTGGAATAAAATTAGCACTTTTTATTTTATTTCCTGTGTGAAGTTTCAATATCGGATCCCCCGATCAATTGTCTCCGAAATACCGCCGGATATATTATCTGTGACAGACAGTAGAACCAGTATTTTTACAAGGGAAAGAATGTTTTCAATATCATGTGAGTCACTCTTTCGACGGATAATTTTTGGCAAGAAATTCTTGATGATTGTTCTGCCTTCTTGTGACTGGGATTTCATTCCGACGTTTCAGAAAACGATCCATATTACTGTCGAAGAATAGTTGCCACTAACGCTCTATTCAACCAAAATGACCGAACCACCATGACCAAACGTGTTATCGCTAGGCTGCATTCAGATTCTATCAGCTACGCTGACTGGCTGGATGGAGTTATTAGACTAATGAAATCGCGCGTACCATAATCACTCGACTTGTCACATGGTTATTTTCTATCTTCGCGCACAGGAGAGCGGTTTTCAAAATGACAGTCACAACAACGACATCGGTCATACGGGCCATGAAATCACATAAATTTTATCAACTTCGAGGCCTGCGGAAACTATGCTACACACATTGTTTTGTTAGGCGAAGTATATATCTGTTACAAATAAAAACGGCACTTTATGGCTTTGTTGTCGCAGGCGACAAGTCAGTTTTCTTTTTACTTGTCACTTGCGAAAATCACTTGTGTGCATCATATATCTGATTATTAGCATTGAAAATGACAGATTATTCCTTACATCTTCAATCGTGATAAAATCCATCACAAGATGATGATGTTCACTCTGTGGGAGCCATATACACTGTCGCCTCCTTCATCTTCCTCCAACAGTCAGACTCAAACAAATGGCTTCTTTCTGACCTTCTCCCTGTTACACTTTCTGTAGGAGAAAATATTAAATGGAGTAAGATCTAATATAACTAATTTATTCATAAAGGTTGGGGGAAATATCCCGATTTTCATGACAAGCACTCACTCACTCGGCCCCTCGCAACCCCTGGCAATTTCTCATGCCACCACCCTGCCTCAGGAATATCTCATGAAATCAATCCCACATGGTCTTGCCACATAAAAATAGTATATATTTTCACCACCCCCCCCCCTCCTCCCCCACACACACACTTTACCACCATGCCCCCTTATCTGGATTGGAAAAAAAATCATAATTACTAACATGGATATTATAGTATACTAATTTGGTAGCTACCACCCTATGTTGCATGTTTGTAAATCTCATCCATTTGCCTCTTGACACCCCCCTCCCCCCTAACTGGATGTGTGTGTAGTGGGCATGGTGGGGGGGAGGGGTTATGTAGTGGGCATGCTGGGGGTGGGGGGTTATGTGGTAATACATGGTACAGTTATGATGTATCATTTATCAAGTCTTATCAATGACTTCTCAAATTTCCTTTGATTGTGTCCTTGTAATGTATTCACTTACCGGTACTACTTGTCATCCATCATGGTGTATTTCATAAACATCAAAATGACTTCTTCGTCGATCAGGCACTAGGGCAGCTGGACTTCTCACACTTCTCACTTGATCACTGGATAAACAGTTACACAATGTTGACATGATATTACCCCATTGGACACAAAATGTTGCCAACATTTGATACAGTCTTACGACATTATGTAACTATTATAAATTCATTGGACTGATTAGAATTTCAGGCAAAATTGAGGGGTGACTGAATGTTAATAGATGTTTTGAATTATTATAGGATTATAACATGCATAGGAATTTTTTTTGGAATAGGAGATTAATGCATATTAGTTTGCAAGGACCTTAGAAAGTATTTTTGTGGACAACGCGGCTGATAATTACTGGTATCCATATGTATATAGCTGTTGACCTATGCAGATATAGTGCCAGTTTAATTAATTCTTTTTTGGAAATACATAGGAAATTATATAGCCTGTAAGGGCCTTAGATTGCACTCATCCACAACTGGTATGGAAAAACGACATGCTAAATGTAATAAGTGATTGGAAATTGCAAAATACCGCCAAGTGGTAACAGTAAATTATATCAATGACATATTAAAACAGACAACAGACAGCAAAATTCTTTCACGCAATGAATAAATGAACGGAGAATGAACAATGAAGCATAGCCCAGTTTTCGACACAGCTTCGATTTCAAAACATAAAGCGAAAGCAACGGGGACGAGATATCTGTGCGTAACGTATTCAGTTCAAACAATTGTTTGTCCATATTACTTACCAGAAAACAGATGTAACGGGACGAGTAATGTTCATTGTTAAGCTGCCAACAACACCACACGTTCTCTCTCCTCCTCACACTGCAATCCAGTAGGTGGCGCTTCATAAAACGAAGGACGATAACCGATGACCAGTTGAACCATAGTCCAGTTGAACGTTGAACCAAAAAGTGGTTCTTTGGACGACCACCGCGGGAAAAACAATAACGAGGGCGGGAAATACGTTGAACCGAAAAACAGTTGAACGTATACTCGGTCGAGAATAATTTTGACCCACACAACAGTAATACGTCTTTCATTTTTGATAACTTCTATGATTGTTTCTGACTGTTGATAGGCTATTTTATGAGCGAAAATAGTAATATGCCATCAAAATAAGTGCATAACAGCGAAGTTTCCCAAATCGACACGCGTTATTAACGACTTGGACATTCAGTTTTAAGCATAACCACATGGTTTATTTGGAAAAGTCTGCAGAATTTAACTTAATATTAATAAGAAAATTACTCCCTGTTCTCAGACATTCATATCCCATTGTTTCGGTCATGTTGGTGTCGTTTTAGCATGCACGGAGTTTCATGTGGTTGAACGTATAACCAGTTATAGGTTGAACGTAGAACCAATAATAGGTTCAACGTTTACGCCCAAGCTAGTATCATGTGGCTATACGTAGAACCAGTTATAGGTTGAAAGAAGAACCAATAACAGGTTCAACGTTTACCTCCATGCAAGTATCAATATATGCTTGAATTCGAACTGAAAACGTTCAACCAGATTCCGGGTAAACGTTTACTGTCATTAAAAATTGGTTCAACGTTGAACTGATAACAGGTTGAACATTTACTCCCTGAAATTGGCCGTTTTTACAGTGTATACATTAATGATATAAATAAAGCCTCATCAATCTTGAATATAAATCTTTTCGCAGATGATACAAGTGCCACCCTTTCAGACACTGATCCCACCAGACTAGTGGACACTATGTCCCACGAACTTGAAAACTTACATAACTGGTTTTCCTGCAACAAACTCTCACTAAATGTTAAAAAGACCAAATATATACTCTTCAAACCGAATAGGTCTCCCCATACTAATATACCGAATGTATCAACCTTTGGTCTGGAAATTGAGTCTGTTCGTACTTTTAAATTCCTTGGAATTTATTTTAATGATAAACTTAACTGGTAACCTCACATTGCCGAAATTTCATCCAAAATGGCTAGAAATATCGGTGTAATCAATAATATACGAAATTGCCTCAACAGAAAAACATTGATAATGCTATATTATGCTCTATTCTACTCTTACGTCTCCTATTGTCACCTGGTGTGGGGAAACACATTCCCAACCCATCTAAAACCTCTTGTGATTCTTCATGAAAGACTTATCCGTATAATAACATTCAGTAATAAACTTGCCCACACCAACCCATTACTTGAACAATTAAACATCTTATCGCTCTCTAAAATCAATGACTATCTTATTCTGCTAATTACGCACAAATGTATCAACAATGCTCTTTCCATCCCGGCCAAGTTTTCAAACTATTTCACAAAACTCTCCCAAGTCCATTCCTATCCAACTAGACAAGCCAACTTCAATCTTTATGCAGAACGGATCTTCTCAAATTTATCATTTTATTCAACAAAGTCAAAGGCAACACGAATTTGGAATTGTTTATCAATTGAACTGAAATCTTGTCAATCATTCTCATTGTTTAAGTCCCATCTGAAACGCATATTTTCTCCATCCTGAATCTGGCTATTATCAATCAAAATCAAAGACTATCTGTTGGTGTATTCACAATTATATTTAAAAGGTATTTTGAATGTTCCAAGGCTCAAATATGGTGACCGCGGTATATATTCTAAGACAACCTCTTTTATGCAAAACAGATATTTCTGATTTATCTAATTATTCTCTGACTAGTAATTGACCACTGTACATATATGTTTATGATTATGCTCGTAAGTCAGCTCTTCCTGCCAAATCAGTACTACTGCTATTACATTTACTCTTGGGATACAACAAGCCCCATGGGGTTTTACTCCCGTCATTCTATCACTGTTCTATTCCATGTACATATTATTTATTTGAATGATGAATAAACAATCAATCAATCAATCAATAGAATTTTGCAAACTTTCTGTGAAACAACGTGGCGATCAGTATAATTCGTATACTATAATAGATATTTTGAATGTCTGCTGGTTCACATCGACGCATGTTGTTATTGAGCCTTAAAGCTGACCATGCATCCTTACTCCAGAAACAAACAAAGCAGTAGTATATTCCGGCGTACTTGTATTTCACAATCAAAGCAATACAAAATGTATGAAACATATGTATGTATATATGAAACAGATACGGCGAATTACTTAAATTGTCTGCGTATAAAACATTATTCTGTATGCTGTAAATTATATTCTGCAGTAGAGTAAAATAAAGCAAAAAATTATGCCATTTATGCAGTACATGTGTTAAGTGTACTGTATTTTATTTTCATGCCAATAAATACTGTATTTTAAAAAATGTATGCAGCAACTTACTGTATACAATGTAATACCGTAAACTACTACTTGTATCACAGTCTTATACTGTAATTATGTCCTACAGAAAGTTACTGTGAAAGAAAGCAGTAACTTGCTGCACTTTTACAGTAAAAAATTACATATAGCAGAAATATTGCTGAACGCGACATTAAACCTCAATTCTCTCTCTCTGCTCTATATATTAACACAGTACCTTCGAAGACCAACATGCCCCGTATGACAATGTTATAATCAACACAGCGCCATCTATCCACACAAACAAAATGGTGATCTACTTCAAGGTCAAACCAGCAGAGCTGACCAAGTCAAAACAAAGCAAAACTCCACCTAGGGAGCGCCAGGAAAGATTAATTCGAACAAATAATATGAGTTGAAAACAGTTTTACAAAGAACCCGCGCTATATATGAACATAGCCTATAGTATTGGACGGAATATCTTGATTTAACAGGGAGTACTACAGTCTGTATATGGACACAGTGCTTTCGAAGACCCAAAAGACCCGTATGACATTGTAATATCCAATACAGCGCCCTCTATCTACACCAGGAAAATGGTGATCTAGGTCGTTCCAGCCTGGCTGACCAAGACACACAAATAAAACCGCCGCGAACAGCGAAAATCTGACGATAAATACTACGCAAGAAATACGGGAATAATGCTAGCTTTAAACCCCAGAAATACTCGAAATAACAGAGACGGAATTGCAAGTGCAAATCACTGTCTGGCTACATGCAGGCCCGTTCTTGAAATATGAAAAGTTTTCGGAAGATTGTAGCTATAGAATCTTTGCTGTGTAGGTGGGCGTGGCTGTTCTTCCCTCACTGTGCATTTCATACCACTTAGTTTTGACTTCCGAAACGCAGGCGTTTTGGAAGATTTAACGGCTGCACTGTACAAGAACACAGTAGCTGGTGATAATAAAATGTACCTCGTTATTTTGTCACTTCCCTCCAAATTAGAACTCTCGGTATTCCCTCATCGTTAAGTTATCATCAATTGTTCAAGATTCTCAGGGATTTGAATGTTCAGCTGATCGCCATTCAACTGTCAGTCATGTAAATTTCTCTTGCACGGACTTTGCCGGAGATGGCAGTGTCATTTGAATATAAGCCGTGGCGCATGCGTCATTTTTCGGGCCAGTTCGATGACAGTCCAACGCATGCGCATGTAGGTGGGCGTGGCTATCTTCGTTATGCTGAGATATTCAAAATATGCGAGAAAACTCCGCGAATGCGTGATTAAAAGATGATATCTCCAGAACGAGGAATTATTAAGTGTTGAGAGTTGGCAGGCGGCGAGACGGACCAATGTAGAGGAAAATGTGGTATAGTTTATTACTATTCGCCGCCGTTTTATTTCGTGTGCAGTTAGGGTATTGGACGATGTCATTCAAAGTTCAATGTGTGGGATGTATTGTGTATAGGAAGAACCTGGGCTGTAGTCGATTACACAGCCATTCGAGACTACAGCCATTCCTGGGCTATGATATATTGAACCATATGTCATGCTAGTAACTTATTTGAAATCGTTCTAATAATAGGAGTTGTCTGTCCAGTGTCTCGTGTTTAGCATACATCCGCATTTGGCGTATACTCCTCAGTAACACTGGCACGGTGTGTACAGGGCCGCGAGCGGTATGAGCCCCGCTTACCCCACAGTCCCACAATCAATTCTCTATAAGATGCCCGTCTCTGCTTCTACGATATTCAGTGAATATTTTTAAATTTTCAAATGGGATGTCATTCATTGATACAATAAAGTGGCCTGTACAGAAGTTTGTTTGCCATAGCACTAACAAATAATTATAGACTCCCATCTAGGGAGCCGCACAAAAAAAACCTTCCACACAGGGAGCTTCAGAAAACAGTATTTTCGTTATTTGGGATAACACTATCTTAGATTAGCACAAATTCTAGTGCTGAAAATTTGGTCCCGTGCGGGATTCGAACCAGCGACCCCAGAGTCAGGCACCTAATCGCCAGCACTGTATGTCCGCGATCTAAACCACTCGGCCAACGGGCCTCCACAAAAATAGGAGGTAGCAGACCGGTAGTCTTGAAAGCGAACATACAGTACCCCTCTGATGATCGTGATGACACAGCTCCCAAAGCTGAATAGATATATTTTTTATCATTTAGAAAGTGATCGTATAACAGTATTTTCGTTATTTTGGGATAACGCTATCTTAGAATAGCAAAAATTCTAGTGCTGAAAATTTGGTCGAGTCCCGTGCGGGATTGAAAGTCTTTCAAGACTACCGGTCTGCTACCTCCTATTTTTGTGGGAGGCCCGTTGGCCGAGTGGTTTAGATCGCCGACATACAGTGCTGGCGATTAGGTGCCTGACTCTGGGGTCGCTGGTTCGAATCCCGCACGGGACTCGACCAAATTTTCAGCACTTTGTGCTATTCTATTAAAGATAGTGTTATCCCAAAATAACGAAAATACTGTTATACGATCACTTTCTAAATGATAAAAAATATAGCTTCAGAAAAGACTAATTCGAACAACCAAACGAACAAATAAAAAAATAATAACAGTTGTACACCGTTTACAGTAGCCCGCGCTATATATTAACACAGTACCTTCGAAGACCCGATAGACACGTATGACAATGTTATAATCAACACAGCCCCATCTATCCACACAAGGAAAATGGTGATCCACGTTAAAGTTAAGCCAGCCGGGCATTTGCGTAGGCCCTACACTTCGCCATCCATAAGATGGCTTGCGAATCGTGTATCTCCATTATCGTGGAGCCATATCCGGTACTTTACCGGAATCTGTTCGGCCTTCATTCGGCGGAGAGCAGACACGAGAAATCTGATAAATTACAGGTTTTCATGCCACTTCTGAAACAGATATTGCCTGGGCTTACAAAATGTATGGTATGAATAACTTTCTTATCGTAACAAGAGGTCATCCTCCCCACAGCGCATGCTCCATTTCGCAGGCTCCATTACCATCCCTGCCTCCAATAGCGGAAGTTGACCTTTACTACGTTGCTATTGCGTATAGGGGGAAACCCACGCACGCACGGTTCAGTTTGAATCCGGCCGAACAACTCCTTCAGTGTTGCAAATGAGCGAACTACTTTTCATATGCTCTGTCCAGATAAACAGGCAAAATAATCTGCAGATAATTCTTTTTAACACTAGATCAACAGAGGTATTATGCAGAATTGAAAAGTAATAGAAATGTTCGGCAAATATCTATTTTACTATATATGATGTCACTTCCGGCGATGTGCGCGAAGGCCCCGAATCCGGTCCAAAAATCTGACTGGTGGCTGGGGTGTTATTAGACCCCCAGCGAGGTGGTTGACAAGAGGTGTGGTGGATTTGTAATTTTGAATAAAAATAGGACATCACATGACTCAAAAATGGCGAGTTACGTTGGGGTTACGTCGGTAGACTTTTGCTGATTGGCTGACGAAGACACGTGGTATTGATTTCTGCAAATTCCCTCTGCAGTCGCCGAAAGAAGGCTGAAAATGGATACACACGATCCCAGGTTCAGTCTTACCGCGTACAGATGACCCCGATGGTTACAAGTTGATCAATTATGCTTGGAATTTGATTCGTTTTATTTTCAGGTCACTATTTTCGGATTTCTGTAATGTCCATAAAAGTTCTTTCATCAGTCATGTTTATAGCAGTTGGCTTTTACCAGGTTGTGCTTTCTGGGACTAAACTTTCCTACATCGTTCTCCCAAAAATGGCTCATATACGGAAACTCAAGTGAGCAGGCGATATTTCCAAATCGTTTTGGCCGTGCTGTGTTCGCAAAACCGGTCTGTCTTATGCAAAGATATCATCTACGTACCAATAGAGCCAGCGGATACAGAATGACTCTCAATGGACCGTTCATATCTGGACGTTATAGACACGAATACACTGGCCAATATCACGAAGTTAACGTTGAAATATCTAGGCCTCACACGGTGCAGAGTGGAGCGCTTGTCGAATGACTCATTTATCTTTGTGACATTCGGCCAGAACTCGAGCATAGACTTGAGTGGAAACCGTATACCACCAATTGAAATTAAGATGGTATGTAATGTTCAGGAGACTGGAGTTACAGAAATACTCTTGAACAATATGTCACCGTTTCGATTGTCTTGAGGACAACTGGATTGAAAATTTCTCCGGAGATACTGTCGACCGTGCCGAACATCTGGCATTTTTAACTGAATTGTCCCTCCGCCGTAATAGGTGTCAAGCCATGCCGAAATTCACAGACGATGAGGGCAAAGGATCCCTCTGCCTTGGTATTGGTGAAGCCCTTGGCATTCGAGAAACCACGAAATTCTCAAGAGTGGCACGTTCACAGTTCCAACTGTTAGTGTTTTTGAAAAAAATTAGGTTTACTATCAAACAGTATTCATAACCTATCAAATAATTTGTTCACCGAAATGCCAAAGTTAACAGAGGTCAACATTGTGGGCAACACACTAGAATATATTAAAAATCATGTGTTTATCAGCAAATCTCTTGAAATATTGCGGTTGGGATGTTTGAACTGCACCGTTAAATAATACAGGACGTTGGGGGTTTTCAAAGGTTGTCCAAATCTTAGAAAACTGTTCTTGACTAACAATGACATAAACGAGGTAACCAAAAACCAACTCAGACAAATGTTTGAGCCCTTTCGGAAATTAAATCATCTGGATCTGGGAATAATCATCTACATGACATTCTGCGCACCTTGTTTGGAAAACTGCCATCTTTAGATGTTTTAGACTTATCTGCTAACAGGATTTCAAAGTTGAATTTCAGAAATTTTATCATTGCTACACAGGTGACTGCATTCAATTTGAAGGGCAATAACGTTAGTGTATTGAACGAGACTTCCTTTCCAAAAACTTTGCTCACGCGCTTGAAAATACTAAATCTGCCTCCCCCCTTCCCTATGGAGAAAAATATCATTACTACAGATTGGAAGCATTAATTATTCCATTCGGAAGTGTAATCCTTGTATCCTTTTACTTAGTTTACATTTTCTGCTTTTCTCCCAATTTCTTGTCAAAGTTTTCAATATCGCCAACTTGTATTTTGCTGTAGCTAGTTTTGAATGGGCATGGGAACCGGTGAATGAACATCAATGCCAACTTCTTTCACAATACACTAATGTAGACTTATTGCAGCCATCGTCTATTAAAAAAATTTCGCGTCAATAATCGAAAAACCTACTTTGTATGCCAATTCGCATCAATTCCAAATATGTATGAAATAAAAATAATAAATTGGAGCGATATGCAAAATGTGGGAAAATTGACGTCTGGCGACTTAAAAGCAACCATACAACTACAGGAAAGCATCGGCACCTAACATTCAGATCCTAGAATACGGCGGATTCTCGATCGTAGCCTTAGTATCTCAGCCGCACTTTTAATGCTGTTGTTCATGTGGAGACTATGAAGTATCCACACGGCCCCTAGCACCGGCTTAAGCGGAATTAGATACGCTAGCTCGTGAGCTGTGATGACAGATCAGCTCAAACAATTCATCTGATGTTAATCCAAGATGGTTTGCTACAGAGAGAAGCGGTCAACAGTTTTCAGTGATGTCAGCAAGACATGGTGAGGTTCTCTGCATAAAATCCGAATCAGTGACCGTTATTCTTTATTCAAATGAATTTCCAAGTCTTTTCCAGAATATGCATAGAAAGTAGAAAACAGTTGGTTATGTTTCTGTCAGGTTGGCCTTATTTCCCATCATGGAAGTTCTGTTCCGGTAAATGCTCTCCTGGCAAAATGGCTGCCATGTGCAAAACCGAATACGGTATACCATCACTCATGTTTGTCGCTTCCGTCCGTGACCGTATAGCCAAGTGTAGGCATCGCGCGCAGAAACATCAGTCAAGGATATATAACGAATTATACGATGACCTTCAATCACAAAATAACGACAACGTATTCACAATACACTGAAATGTTTAATTTTATATGGGGATGGAACTTGCTTTGTTGTATCGATTAATATGTACCAGGCATACCCATCAGAATACTATCCTGTATTCATGCTCAAAATAAAGCATCAATCGATGCAGTATTTAATTGCAACGTACCGGTACATGTATATCACTGTTTACCTTCCTAGATTATATATCTCATACACACTTGTCAAACTCATTACGAATATGTTCAACGCTTCAGACAATTGGCATATCTGATTAGCGTGAGACGAAGGGCCTCCCTTGAACTTTCGATATTATTGTGCAGACCAAGTAATCCTTCATGTGCAATTGAATACTCGCCACCATAAAAGGTACAAGTGAATGGAATGACAAATAGTACACATTGAAAAGTGTTTTCTAGTCTTTTTCTCAAGCTTTCTTCAAATTTCGTAGATTAAGAAACCATATCTTTTCAAGTTTAAGACCGTAAATTTGATCAGAAGATAACTGAATGTAACTATACAAAACTATGCAAACAGGAATAATGCACTTAAACATCGAAAACCAGTCAAAATAGGTCGAAAAATATATTTAAATTTTTCTCATCCAAGAAAAATCAAGCAATGGTAGACTGACAACAAATTATTTCTTTGAAAAAAAGATATGAGAAAATATTGAGAAAATTCAAGACTGGTGAATCTCCCATTCTTGGATGAGAAGAAAAAAATACGGGTTGACTCCTTTGGAGAAAATTAATACTTTTTTCAATGTTTAATAGCAACCAAAATGTTCTTCAGTATATCCATGTTCGTGTATTTGATATCAATTGTTCTCTGATTACATGTACTGTCTTAAAAAAGGCAAAATGTAATTTCCTATGTAAGAGTTTTTAATAAAAAGCCTAGTAACAGCATTTCCATAGGACGCATCGATAACACATATTCTATAACAGTTGTGTCAATAACGTCGAGCTAACCGTGCATTTATTACACGTTTTACCGCGGTTACGTGAAATCAACACGCGTCAAATACAGGTGTCCATTGGGAGATTCCATTTCATAATTCGATTTGAAAGGGACACAAATAAATTACAAGATGAAATTTCTTTCTCAAGTTTAGCTGTTGTTTCCAACTTGAAATTGATTAACAAAGCGACACAAATAAACATACATCCACGTAATTTCCACACAGCTGTCTGTATCACTCCTCCTTTGAGAGACCCCATAAACTCAGTGGACGAGTTTTTTTCAAGAAAGGGAAGAAAGACTGCAAAGTTTAAAATAAGTTTTCAACCTTTCATTATAATATTTGTTGATAATCAATTTGGGTAGTGCAATAGAATAAAAATAATGTGTTCATAGGTGTGCCATATGGAAAGTTTATAAATTTCCCACACTAATTGTGCGTAAAATAAACATTGAGCACGCCCATGAAAACATTATTTCTTAAACAACATCTTTCACTATGATACCACCCCTGCTCACATGATCTACAATAATGATTGCGTTTGTGCCGATAACAATCACCACTGAGGAACAAGTCGAGGCTCTTTCCAGTTTACTTACAAAATATATAGATGATATATATGTCTCATTATATTAGCAAATCTCAAATTCAATAAAAGTTAAACGTGGTATGATATTTGGCGGGATAAGAAACCATTCAGAATTCATCTTGTGTTTTTATTAGATTTATTTCATATTCATTTGGACGACGGCTGGATATTGAATGCCTAATCTGACCCTTGCTATGCTGAAATGCGTTTAAAAGAATCATGTGAAGCAAGACAGCATCACGTCGTATGGAAATTCGGTTTCAAGTTTTTAAAAGCGACATACACAGCAGTTTCGGAGTTATGAAACTGTTCCGTTCCGCAAGCAAGTTGGTACGCGCTTGAAAACTGCGCAGCTGAGAACAAGTTGAATGGAGGTTAGAAAACACGGAGGTGGATACGTTTTATCTGAGAGAGGTGTCCGCTTTCTTCATCTCAAACTGACGGTAATGTGACACCGAATTCAGTATTCCGTTAACTCACTCACTCACTCCATCCGACCCTATAGCCAAACATCTTCTTACGGATCTAAATGTACATTGCGAAATATCCCCTGATTTACAATCATAAATGATCATAACGACCTCACAATTTGACCTCAAACGACCTCAAAAAAAAAATAATTCCATATAGAAAGCGTAGAATATACAGTGTGGCAAATCTGTATGGTATGTATACTTCCTTATATGGTCTTGTCATAATCTTGTCAGACGATAAGCGATAGGCTAATTAGCGCATCCCAGATCAAAGTTTCAGCTTAAGAATCATCAAATGACCTTTTTTCTCTCGATGTTTATCTGTTTTGATTGCATAACTAACATTGAATATGCAATATGCATCCCAAACACGAGACTGGATGTACTCTGACACAGAAGTCCTGCTCCTATTAGAGTTAGGGTTAGGAACCCTAATCCTAACCTTAATCAGACAGATTCAGCTTGCTGACACTAGCGATTGGTCAGTGTCAGCTTGCTGTCACAGCGATTGGTCAGTGTCAGCTTGCTGTCACAGCGATTGATCATTCGACCCGCGTCATTTCAAATTGAGACGAGCGTTCTCAGTGGATCACTATTTATAGGAGCCATTCCAGTCTTCATATACAACCACGTGACTGTCTCAGTTGATCCATGACGTCCATCCATGTTCGATCTCAAAATCTGCCGTCTAACTGAGAAAATATTGTTGTTGCTGCATCAGACTGTAATTGATATCTACCGTCAGTGCTGCATTCGACGGATCAACACTCTAGAAATAGAAAGATAAGCCAACTCTCGCACCTCCATTTTCAGCGAGCATGCAATCTATGTCACTAGAAATATCTCCGCGAGTGGCTATTTTAGCCAATAAATTACCGAAAAATTGCCGATCGCGGAGATGATTTCCGTTGACAGAGAACGTTCATAAAGTTAGACCGCGGTTCGCAGTTCGCAGTTCATTGTTCGAGGAGACCAGCAACTATTTCCTCGGATATGGAAATCTGTATTTTTTTATTATGAGTACTTTGAACTCCAAACTCTGTATAGCAAGAGAGAATGTCATGCTCTATATCTTTGCATATTCATATCCCAAATCTGCCGCCAATGGGCGCTGCTAGGGGCGCTGTAATGAGTCGCGGAATGACTGGTCCCGAATAACGAACTGCGAAAAGCGGTCTAACTTTTACGTTGACAGAGATTACATGCTCGCTGAAAAGTTGGCTTACCTTTCTATTTCTAGAGTGTTGGTCCGTCGACTGCAGCATTGACGGTAGATAGGATAAAGTTTAATCTGCCAAAGTGCGTGAGACAATGCAGCATTTTCAAATGAAGTTTCTTGAGTGTGCATATAACGAAGCTGCAAACCATCGAGGGTATTACTAACGTTCTGCTTCAGGGTTAAGTACAGTGGCATAATCCCTTGGCGGCATGTAAGATACACAGAGGATAAGATGTGATGCCCATATTGATACAGTTTGATTATTTCCTTTAAATTTGAATGAATTCTGCAAAGGACCATGTATGTTTAAGTGGGTAAATGGTCCCAGAACTGGTGCGGTAGAAGTGCTGAAAATAAATATTGCGTATACCAAAAAATTGTTCAATTGGCATGAAGTACAATATTTTATTGTATACTCAGAAAAATTTCAAGGCACTGAGTCTCATCAATCTGGAATAACAGGACCGTGAAGTAGTGCATTCGTGCACAATCGCCAATTTTGAGGCAAAAACACCTCATATGTATTTCTATAAATATATGAAAATAAACGATATCCAGAGCCAGCTTGATACAGCATATTCGCTGTTCCAATATGTAGTCGTAGACCAAATCTTGTTCTGGTTATTATGGTGTTCCATTTCGGCCATTTTTGCGTCGCGCGTCGCAGGCGACGGGAAGGGCGACGTCGCCCACGACGTCGCCCGCGACGTCGCCCTTCCCGTCGCCCTTCCCGTCGCGTTCTTATAATGTTAAGAGATAGAACGCGACGCGACGTCGCCCTTTTTAAACGCGACGTCGCCCACGACGTCGCCCGCGACGCCGCCCTTCCCGTCGCGCGTCGCTTTAATCAACACGACGCGATAGGCGACGTCGCCCACGACGTCGTGCACGACGTCGCCCATCCCGTCGCCCTTCCCGTCGCGTTCTTATAATGTTAAGAGATAGAACGCGACGCGACGTCGCCCTTTTTAAACGCGACGTCGCCCGCGACGTCGCCCTTTCCGTCGCGCGTCGCCTTCCGGTATTTTAGGACAAAATCGATCTGCGCATGCTTAAGGAGCAGCTATTGCGATGTGGGTCGTATGGTGAGGCCGCCATTTCACGAATCAGCTCTGCCACTATCGACGAAGAAAATGTCGGCGTAAATTAATAATGCTTATCCTGCATTATCGTATAGCTTTTAAACGGTGTTAAATATTAGTCCATGCTTGGAATGATACTGTTATGAAATTATCTCTCGGAAAGTCTGTAACTCGCTGTGTTGTACTGTGTACATTATATTTTCGCTTCCAAAAGATATGCGCAACCCCCACATCCGTACACGCGTGGATGTGTGTTTGGCTTTTATGTGTGCTTTTATGTGTTTGTGTGTTTTCATTTTTCAGATATCCTTACAGTATACCTCCTTATGTTACTACATTGCCCAGGGCTTTGAAAATATCCTTTTATTTACTGCTGTTCAACACTGTATACCGGTACTCAACCTGTCACGTCCCGACAGATTGTAGTAGATATTTTAGCTTTCAATTTAGCAGAGAGAGATAGTTCTATAGCTCTCAAAAAGAAGAACAAAAAAGAAATTATGATGGAATTGAAGTCATTTTACTGTGAGAATTATGATTAATTGAAGAATATTAGTTTTTCTACACTTTCGAATTATCCGGCATTTCCACGATCGTACTAGACGTTTGACGACAATTGAACTTCAAATTTAAGACGAGTTCTTGGAGTTCGGGTAATTTGCACTTAACTCATGGCCGTAGACAAGGGGGGCATGGACCCCCCCCCAAATATTTGCAAGACAAACAAAAAATAGACGTGATTGTGAAATACATATTCCCCACTGCGTGTTTGTCAGAGGGGAAAGTGGTCAAGCAGAGGAAACGAGGCATGTTTAAGCATACAGTTAATAGGGGAGTTCCGAATCGCCTTTTACATCTAGACTGCTGGCGCTCGTGTTGTTAAGAGTTGAGAGTGATTCTTGGCCTTATTTTCTACGAAAATCTGTTATCGATAATTGCATGTATAAAATTCTCTAATCGAACTTGTAAATCAATGAGAAAATCATGTCCGTCTCAGTGCACCAGCGCGGGCAGTTGCGAATCACTTTGGTAAGAAGCGGATCACGCCATCTAGCGGTCGTTACAGCCGCTGAGAATATATATATATATATATATTTTTTTTTTGTAAAGCCTGAGTGATCATCTATCACCAATATCCCAATAGGCGAAAAATGATGTATCACATGCCTGGACTTTGTTGGATTGCCATTACTGAGGCAGAAATTTTTCATATACAACGACGGCCTGATCTGTCTGACCATGCCATATACGGAAATTATCCTCACTAATTAAATTAATTCTCTCAGGATTTCGATAGTTTGTTATTTGTTCACGGATGACACCATTCATTTAAGATTGAACCTGACAGACCTGGTTCAATAGAAACCTGTCGAAAATGTTTCCCCATCTGACCTGATATACTGCATGGAATTCAGATTCAAATTTAAGAAAGTTACACACACGTTGCATCGTGTTTCTGACAGCTGAACGAATTCTACTCGCATATTCAAGATTACAATATATAAACTCTCTAAATGGACATCGGACATCTATTTAGCATCTATATCTGGACAAAAGAAAATAGAGGAAAGGACACACAGATATATTTTCCCAATTTTAATAATGAAATCTTTAATTTTGAAATCTTTGGTATCTGTGTGATGGGGTGGGGGAAGGAGGGGGGGGGGGTGAAGACTATCCCGTTCTGTGACTTAAAATTATTCTAAAGCAATAACTTTGCCCAAGAGACATTTGTCCGTGTGCAGTCTTCAATGTCACAATTCGTTATCCGGAATTGACATCTCTAATGCCGCATTATGTTACAATGCTGGCGAGGTAAGGGTTATCGCAAATCATTAGATATTGTGTTTGACCATTCATATGATTCAGTCACTGAAACGAATACTGAAATTACCACTTAAAGCCATTTTATTTCTCGTGGATTCAACACTTAAGAAATCACACGCGTTTTTGTCCCAGCGTGAATTTGCCATTGCGTGGTCCCGGAAGCATTACCATGCCGAATTGACCGAGAAACAAACAACGCAGGTCGGTTGTTCGACATTTATTTGGGTCCACAGAAACAGACGTTCCAATAAAAATAGAAAAGATTTAGACAGATGCTTTATTACAAGAAATATAAGGCGTTCATTAGGAAAGTGATCCGCAAGTCACCGTGATTCGGAACCCACAAAACTACTGTATAAATTCCTCCCAAAATGTACAAAACACGTATTCCCTCCAAAACCACAACCTGGATGAGTCGCTGAGCTAATCAGTTTGCACAGCGTTTTTTGTGTTGGCCAAGTTTGAGGTTTAATAACCCTGGAAAGAAAATACCCACACATAAAAGCAAGAAAAGACAACAAAAAAACTGGTTACAACGTGTGCGTTTTAATGTTGAGTTTTATCCACTGGGAAAGGCCAAGAACGCATCTCCAGTCATCTGGGATCCTGGAGCTTCCGGTGCCTAGGCGGCCCCTGGACCCTCGCCTTATTGTGCTGTCATAGTATAGCTCCTCCCCCCCCCGCCCCAAATCTGAAAACTTGTCTACGTCCTTGTAATTGCAGGGGTTCTTTCCTCAATTTCAAGAAAAATTCAAATCTCGTTGATATGCACTCTTAAAATAATTCATGAATTTTGTTCCAGGTTTTGTTCAGGCCATTTGACGACAATTGTGTTTCAAGGATGATTTTTTTTCTTCTCGAAAATGAGGAAAGAATCTCTGCAGTTAAGAGCAACTTACTCGAACTCCAAGAACTCGTCCTGAATTTTAAGTTCAATCGTCTAGAACGATCGTGGAAATGCCGGACGATTTAAAGAGTACAGAAGTACTAATATTCTTCAGTCAGTTCTTAGAAAGAGTAGAAAGAACAAAATAACTTCAATTCCATCATAATTTTTTTTTCTTTTTGAGAGTTATAGGACTATCTCTCTCCGCTAAATTGAAAGCTTATAGATCTACAGTACAATCTGTCGGGACGTGACAGGTTAAGTAACGGTATACAGTGTTGGACAGCAGTAAATAAAAGGATATTTTCAATGGCCTGGTAAATGTGGTCACATAAGGAGGTATACTGTAAGAACAACTGAAAAACACAAACACATAAAAGCACACAGAAAAGCCACAGACAGATACACGCGTAAATCCAATGGGAATAAAGAAATTCAAGACGATGTACGGATGTGGGGGTTGCGTATATTTTTGGAAGCGAAGATATAATTTGTACAGTACAACACAGCGAGTTGCAGACTTTCCGAGAGATAACTTCATAACAGGCATCATTCCAAGCATGGACTATACTATTTAACACCATTTAAAAGCTATACGATAATGCAGGATAATCATTATTCATTTACGCTGACATTTTCTTCATCGATAGTGGCAGAGATCATTCATGAAATGACGGCCTCGCCATACGATCCACATCGCAATAGCTGCTCCCTAAGCATGCGCAGATCGATTTTGTCCTAAAATACCGGAAGGCGACGCGCGACGGAAAGGGCGACGTCGCGTTTAAAAAGGGCGACGTCGCGTTCTATCTCTTAACATTATAAGAACGCGACGGGAAGGGCGACGTCGAGAGCGACGTCATGCACGACGTCGTGGGCGACGTCGCCTATCGCGTCGTGTTGATTAAAGCGACGCGCGACGGGAAGGGCGACGTCGCGTGCGACGTCGTGGGCGACGTCGCGTTTAAAAAGGGCGACGTCGCGTCGCGTTCTATCTCGTAACATTATAAGAACGCGACGTCGCGGGCGACGTCGCCCTTCCCGTCGCCTGCGACGCGCGACGCAAAAATGGCCGAAATGGAACACCATAGGGTATCGTCTATCTTCATGTATTCACGGAGAACAACAGGAATTGTTTTCACCTCAGAACCAACTATTTTGCACAAATGCACCACTTTGCGGCCCTGTTATTCGAGAATGATGAGACTCAGTGCTTGGAAATTTTTCTGAGTATACAATATAATATTGTACTCTATGCCAAATGTACAATTTCTTGTAGTGAAAGTATTTTATTTTGGTACCCTGTATTGCACCTGGCCTGGGGCCATTCACCCATATAAACATACAAGGTCCTTTCAATTCAAACGTTCATTTTGTCCTTGACTACGGCTGAGTGGGAAAAGACATGTCTGAAAATTACACTATATGACTGAAAAGAACTAACAAGTTGAAAAAGATGTCTGGCAATTTCATCAAAAAGGATCCTATGTGATATAAATGTAATGAATCATGTACGATGCAAAAATTGATCTTTCCAGAAAATCCTTGAATATCCTTTAGCATATTTTGGATAGGGGAACCTCGCCAGTCTGATACTAAGTTAATTGCTACACAATTGCTAGAGCAGGAATGATAAATGTCTCAAAATGCAATCCCCATCATTAAAATACAATCTGATTTTCAATAATAACAAACTCTAAGGCGAGATCAGTCAAACGTCACGTCATTTTATACACGGTATGATAAAGCTATACATGATCTATCGTGATACAAAAGAGGCACGTAAGGACGGATTGAGTTTGGAGTGGAGATCAGCAAATTAGCCAGTTTGACTAACTATACCACGTTAGTGAAGGGTTGATTCCACTTCAGGGGTGTGTTGTGGGGGGGGGGAGGGGGTTACAACTCTCCAACGAAACCTTCTACCTTATCTCTGCAACGACAGATACTGAAGAGCTGACACTGTGACTTTGTAGTTTACGGTATTGGGGTCATTTTGAGCCTGTTTGCATAAACCTTGAACAGAGGATCATGGGTAAATTCAAAATGACGGCCATGTGGCGTACTTGAAAAGTGATATTTCCTCAATTTTCTTCAAAATGCCTGCTTTCTGCCATCAAAAGTGGGAAAAATTAACTTATTTCACATCAGATTATTATTTACTAATTTATCATCCAGTTTTTGCAAAGAAATCACTTAAATAAAAAACAAAATCGAAAATTCCGAACGAAAAACTGCCAAAAATTGCCTTTTTGAAAATGACATCACTGTGGCGTCATCAAACCGGCCATCTTAGGTTGTTTCACATTTCTGGTAGAGCTTGACCCAGGGGTATACTGTGGTAAGTTTCAGTCTCCTAGCTGAAGGGGTAAGAACACTATTTATGGGGCGGGGGAATCTCTCAAGGCCCTCAAAAGCCCACGACATATAGGGTTAAATGCCCTTTCTATCAGCAATACAAACCGAGCAGGACGTCCCTATCGCAAAGTCCGTCACTTGTATATGTATCAAGATATCATATATATCATGTATATTCACGCCCCATGGGGCTTCCGGGAATTGACCTGGGATGTCGTGGTGCACATGTCATAGTAAGAATAGGCATCAGATCCCCAGATAGCTTGTCATATGAGGCGACCAACTGAGGCACCAGTGGGGTTCCCGGGTGTGACAAGGAATAGGACCCCACCCGTAGGGTTCCCAGGTGTGAAAAGGAATAGGACCCAACGTCGTGATATGACTGAAATTTAGTTGAACGCGACGTTATATGGTGAGAAATATAGTTTGGAAAATATTGTCTCAAGACTAAATTTTCGGCGTACACCACTGAAAGCGCCATTTTAAAATTACCAAGGACGCTTTGCTGCTGGGAGTTATGCGAATAAGATGAAGCTGGCTTTTATAGTCACGTTATGAAACTTCAGCTCACAATTTTTCATAATTCATGAGTTATGATGGTCGCTCTCCTCACACACTTAGACCAGATAGATTCCTATCGTTTCCCAAACACGACAGAAGTCTGACAATTACAGTATTGCTTGCATAAAGTTGTGATTATTTATTAATCCCGTCTTTTAAAACACATCTGACAGTGTCAGGCACGTGCACTTAGTTTGAAGACTTACACCAGCCGAAGCTCCCTGGCGTAGTGATGTTCCATCTGCTCATGGATCAAGCTGTCTAGACACCAGACCACTACAAAAACAAATAGTCCCGATCCGTTAAGCCGTACAGGCAACATCTGTCAGAAAAGTGAACTGTTTTTAATGAAATTTCCTGTCTCTTTTGTGACGAATAATTGAAGGTCAGTGGTAGTTGTTTGGAGCATGATATGTGTTCGGTTCAGCTATGAGTTTGGGTTTAGCTCGAGAGCTAATAAGATGTTGCTTAGAGGTATAATTAGTAGCTAAGATTCATAGCGTCTCCCTTCCCTCACCGCTATGCCGACGACAAATACATTTCCCTGGTGGTAACTCGAACATCTCCATGGCGCACTTATTATTACCTTCGCGCCCTATTGGACCTTCGTTAACTTGAGAAAATGGGCCGCCATGAATAAATATACAGAAATGGCAGACTAGCTGGCCCTTCGTTGGTCATATATTAATTACAGACGTTAAAATTATCCCTATGGAGCCCCAAAATCACCTGAAATCGAGGGTCAAGAAGATGG
This sequence comes from Hanleya hanleyi, assembly GCA_036873755.1. Taxonomy (NCBI): domain Eukaryota; kingdom Metazoa; phylum Mollusca; class Polyplacophora; order Lepidopleurida; family Hanleyidae; genus Hanleya; species Hanleya hanleyi. The sequence continues at coordinate 23,465 of JAVTVY010010615.1, read as the reverse complement.
GCATTTCCGTCATTGTTGACCCCGTGTGTACAGGGGATGATGATCACAACATCGATTATGGTATTTTTAATCATGGCGGCCCATTATCTCAAGTTATTGAAGGTCAAATAGGGCGCAAAGGTAATAATAAGTGCGCCATGGAGATGTTCAAGTTACCACCAGGGAAATGTATTTGTCGTCGGCATAGCGGTGAGGGAAGGGAGACGATATGATTCTTAGCTATATAATTAGGTGCCTTTGCACCGCTTTCTTAAAGCGAAGAAAACGTCCAAAAGTAGGCCCTATTACTAAATTTGTAGGAACGCGTATAACTCAAAATCGAGACGGGCAACCCCCGCCATTAAGTTTGGGCTTAGACCACTAAAAGATTTACATTGGCGGCAATGTTAACGTAATTGCATCTGGTCGATTCCCTAGTCAAGTATAGACTTCCGTATTTCGACAAGAAGTACTTCAATTCAAGTGTATCGATCTGACAAACTTCTTGACGGGGGTCGCCCATCCAGATTTTGAGTTTTGCGCGCTTGTACAAATGACGTCATAATTTTGGCTTTTTCTCTGCTTTAGGAAAGCGGTGAACAGGCACCCAAATAGTCCCTCTTAGCAACACCTTATTAGGCCTTAAGTTAAAATCAAACTCACAGCGAAACCAAACACATATCATAATACTCCAGTCACCTACCACTGGCCTTCGATTATTCGTCGCAACAAAGACCTATTTTATTTTATCTTATTTTTTTATTTTTTTATTTTTTTATTATTATTATATTTTATCCCCCCCACTGGTCTCATCCCGTTTGTCAGTTTGTGGCACTGTTTCTTGTCGAAACATAGCAGACTAGATTTAATTATGAAATCGACGAGATACGAGTCCCGACGGTCGATTTCCACTGGTGGCCCTTGTTGGCCACCGTCGAAGGACCACTAAAGTTTTGCTCATCGGCCCACAGGTGGCCCGATTACTTCGGTCCAGCAGTGGCTGCCACTGCTGACCCAATTGTTGGCTTGACAATGGCTGCTATTGCTCACACGGCTGTTGATCAATCTTGCGATGATGTAAATACTCTAATAATTCAATGATAGGAAGTGATTTCCCCAGTGATTGAATTATTAGAGTATTTCCAGCATCACAAGAATGTTTCTGACTGATCAACATTCGAGTGAGCAGTGGTATCCATTCCCCGAATTCCTTGAAGTCCTCAAATATTTCAATCGCATCCAATTTTTAGACAAAATAAATCATTAAAGTAAATTTAATCACCCTCTAAAATCAGTCAAATGATTAAGAAATAATGGATTATTTGTTGATTTTCGACCATTTTTCGAAGTGTACTAAATAAATATGATCATAAATATTTATTTAGTACACTTCACAATATCGTCCAAAATCAACAAATAATCCATTATTTCGTAATCATTATGATTTCACAGGGTGATAAATTTAGTGTAATGATCGTATTTTGTCCAAAAATTGCATGTGATTGAAATATTCGAGGATTCGGTGTACTTTCAGCAAGACAATCAGCTGCATCTACTAATTAAGACGACATGATGTAGTCTTCTTTTCAAGAAGTAACATTTTCACCAAAGAAGGCTTGTAAGACTTCATTTTTCAGTTCAGAAGGTGATGATCAAGGAATAATCTCATTCTTTCGCCAGCTCTCATATCGAAGACTTTATTTCAGTCGATTGTCATGACACACAAAATGAAATAAAATCTTCGAGAATTTTATATTCAAAACAACATTCTTGGCCTACAAAGTCCACGATCAATTTTTCCAAATGTTTTCAATGATTTTGATGTTGTTCAAAATTTAAATTATATGTTTTCTAAGAATACTAAGTTTCTTAATTCAGACTTTATTAATTAATGGGACTACAAAATCACAACAAAATATTCAGAAGTCTAATGGATATATTAAATTAAATCATAATTTTGGGATAAAGCAAATGCTTCAAGCCGACCATCTCCAGACATTTTGAATGATGCTGCTTTGACAGCTCTGCTCTTTCGCCTGCCATCTTGATCACATGCATTATTCCGGCCGCCGACTGCTGTTTCAATCTCTTTCAGTTTTCGTTAGTGTCATAGTATTACAGTTAGACACTGTAGATCATTCTAGAATTGTGGAACTTAGGTGAACTTGTTGACCCTCTGTTCTGTGATAAACATGTTTACGTTCTGTTCATCTAGAATTTTCTAGTAATCTTGACCGAATTGTCGAGTGTGAATTGTGACACATCGGTCTAGCGTTTTCTTGAAGGTTCTATGCACCAATATGGCCGGGGTGCGAGGATGCCCGGATAATGGGTTCGATACGGTCGCAGCGCCGTCTGCACATTTGCGCAGCGCCATCTGCACATCTCCAGCGCCATCTATACATATTAGATTGATGTTTACTATGGATGTTTCTCGAATGAATAGCCTATGTTTATTTGGGTTAATTACGTGGAATCTTCTCGAATTCTTGTTATCGTATCTGGGTGAAATATTACGTCATGTTGTACCGGTAAACTTTGTTGACCTGATAGAATGAACTAGAAATCTCAATACAGTATAGATAAGCGTGTCAATCAGCTGTGCGCAGGAATTGAATATTGGCTTCTATATACGTTTGATACTGGGAGATACTTGAACAACATTATTGGGTGCATTTACTGGACTTTGACATTATCGGAGACTGTTGGTTGAGATAACTAACTGTTGGATTGTGTGTTTTCCCGTTGGCTGTGTTTCACCGCTGTATTAATCTACGTGATCGAACTAACGAAATCTGGACACCGGCTGAGCGTTATTGACTGAGGAAATACAGGAGCGCGATTTCTACACGTCACGAACTGTATAGTTGGTACGAACTTTGAGAGATACACTGGTATAACAGTCAACGGTAGGACTTTAGTTGAAACTTATTTGCTGTATTAACCTAACTTAATTTGTATATGATTTTAGTATTGTAAATAAATATTTTACTGTTGATACTCGACTTCACAAATCTTTCTGTTGCGTATTTCTATTATTGTTGACGTAACAGAAATTGGGGGCCTGGTCCGCGAGCTTTGTTTACATTCCAGCTTTGCAACATAGTTCTAAAATTGATACATTGTCTGAATTCGTGAAGTCGAGTAGTAGTATATATTGTCAGCATGTCTTTTGACCCAGCAAAGTTTGCTTCAAAGCCTGGTCGGGAGGAATTTGACGAACTACGCAAAGAGGATTTGTTCGCGCTGTGTAAATTCCTACAAATTAAAGTTAAAACATCTTGGAGAAAGCAAGAAATTAAGAAACTCATTATTAAACATTTTGTTAGCAAACAACTTTGGGATGAAACTGATTTTGATTTAACTGAGGAAACATCTGGTGATTTGGAATTAAAGAAATTAGAACTGCAGAATCAGCTGGAATTGAAGAAATTAGAATTAGAAGAAGCGGAAAGATTAGAAAGAGAAGAGAAAGAAAGACAGTTTCAGTTAGAGAGAGAAGAGAAAGATAGGCAGTTTCAGTTAGAGAGAGAAGAGAAAGATAGACAGTTTCAGTTAGAAATGAAACATGTGGAATTACAGTCGCGAACAGATGCTCCTACAGATGCACCTGTACAATCACAATCAAAATTTGATGCAGCTCGACAAGTACGTCTCGTCCCACCATTTCAGGCAAAAGAAGTTGATAAATATTTTCTACATTTTGAGAAAATTGCAGAGAATTTAAACTGGCCGAAAGAAAATTGGAGTTTACTTCTTCAAAGTGTTTTGATCGGAAAGGCAAGGGACATTTACACACAATTGACGGTAGAGCAAGCATCAAATTATGATATGGTGAAGGATTTAATCCTCAAAGGTTATGAATTAGTTCCTGAAGCCTATAGACAAAAGTTCCGTAGTTGTGAAAAAGGAAACTCCCAGACTCATGTAGAATTTGCCCGTTCAAAAGAACAATTATTTGATAGGTGGTGTGCTTCGGTTAAAATTGACAACAACTTTGAAAACCTCAGACAGCTTATGCTAGTAGAGGAATTTAAAAGGTGTATCCATGGTGATGTTAGAACATTTCTTGATGAAAAGAATGCCAACACTTTAGACGAAGCAGCCCGATTTGCTGATGAATACGCTCTGACACACAAATTATCATTTGTCAATTCTGTTAAGCCCAGTTCATTCCAGTCTAACATCTCGGGTAACAAATCCAGTTCTTTCTCAAGGCCTAAAACTTTTAACCCCAGTTACAAAGGTCAAAGGTCAAACACAAAGTCTCAGTCACCCACTTTTAACTCTCAGTCACCCACTTTTAACACTCAAAGTAAGTCTCCCGTTTGCAGCTACTGCAAAAAGGACGGCCATTTGATGGTCAATTGTTTTAAATTGAAAAGAAGACAACAAGATCAAGCCTTTCAAAAGCCTAGTGGTTTCCTCACTTCAAGATCTGTACCCAAGCAGGTTAGTGACGTTCATAATGATGTTTATGACGTTAAGTTGGCCAAGGACACTGTTCTTATTAGTTCTATCAAGGATAAGGTTGACAGTTTTTCAAATCCTGTTATGGAGATTTTTGAACCATTTATCCACAATGGATACTTTCAAGTGATTTTCAAGTGATTTTTCTAGTGCTACTCCAGTGAAGATTTTGCGAGATACGGGCGCGTCCCAGTCTCTTTTATTGGCAGATATTTTGCCGTTTTCTGATTCTTCATCTGCAGGCAGTAATGTCCTGATTAAAGGAGTAGATTCTGTGAAGTATACACCCATTCCGCTCCATAACGTTCACCTGTCTTCCGACTTGATTTCTGGACCTGTTACGGTGGGTATTGAAGGTAGTTTACCATTTGAGGGTGTTCAATTACTTCTTGGCAATGATCTTGCGGGAGATAAAGTCGGGGTTAACCCGATTGTAACTGACAAGCCTTGTTTGGATCAGATTCATGATCCAGTTGAAGACGAAATTCAAACTTTGTATCCAGCTTGTGCAGTTACTAGAGCCATGAGTAAATTGGCTGAAGAGTCTGAAAAGTCTCTTAAAGATGACGTCATCGATGACGTTTGTTTGGCTGACACCTTTGTGTGTTTAGATGATGAGGCTAATATGCCAAATTTGGAGAACAAATTGGAATCTTCTAATGACAAAATCTCAAAATCACAGCTGGTCAATGAACAGCATAGTGACAAGGACATTTCCAAGTTATTTGACAAGGCAGTAGATGAGTGTGATGTAACTCAAGAACCTGTGTGTTACTTTCGAAAGAACGGTGTTCTTATGCGCAAATGGCGACCGCCAGATGCGTCACCTGATGATGAGTGGGCAGTTAAGTATCAGATTGTGGTACCAAAGTCGTATCGTTTAGATATCCTCAGACTAGCCCATGAAACACCTCTTTCAGGCCATTTAGGTGTTAACAAAACATACCACAAAATTCTAACTCATTTCTATTGGCCAAATTTGAAGAAAGATGTTGTTGAATTTTGTAGGTCATGCCACACATGTCAAATGGTAGGAAAACCAAACCAAACCATACCGAAGGCCCCTCTACAACCAATCCCTGCATTTGGGGAAGCCTTTAGTAAGGTCATTATAGATTGTGTCGGTCCACTACCAAAAACAAAGTCAGGCAACCAATACATGTTAACGATCATGTGTGCTTCAACCAGGTTCCCTGAGGCCATTCCTTTACGGAATACTAAGGCAAAAACTATTGTTAAGGCCTTAGTTAAGTTTTTCACACTTGTCGGCCTACCCCAGTCTGTTCAGTCTGATCAGGGATCTAATTTCATGTCAGGAATCTTCCAACAAGTCATGCACGAATTGGGAATAAAGCAGTACAAATCATCTGCATACCACCCAGAAAGCCAAGGCGCATTAGAAAGATTCCACCAAACATTAAAGAACATGATTAGGACTTATTGTTTTGACACTGAAAAAGACTGGAATGAAGGCATACATCTGTTATTGTTTGCTGTTAGAGAGTCTGTTCAAGAGTCTTTGGGCTTCAGTCCATTTGAATTAGTCTTTGGTCATACAGTTAGAGGACCCCTCAAACTGCTGAAGGAAAAGTTCCTAGACAGTGAGCTTGACTCATGTAGTCTCTTACAATATGTGTCCGACTTTCGCACCAGGTTGACCAAAGCACGTGATTTGGCCATGTCAAACTTGAAGTCAGCTCAAAAAGGTATGAAAATAACCTATGACAAACATGTTCTCAAACGAAGTTTCAAACCTGGTGAGAAGGTTCTGGCTTTTCTGCCTATTCCTGGTAATCCACTCAAGGCTAGATACTATGGTCCTTATGTCATTGAAAAGAAATTAAGTGACCTGAATTATGTAGTTCAGACTCCTGACAGGCGTAAAAGCAAACAGTTATGCCATGTAAATATGTTGAAGTTATACATCGACAGAGATAGCACTGACAGTACTGTTCATCCTGTGAGTGTAGTTAGTTCTGACCCTGATACTAGTGAAACTTGTGAAGAGCCCATGACAGCGGCGAAATTACAGAACTCTGACATTCTACTCAATTTGGATTCCAAGTTGTGTCATCTCGAGCCAGCGCGTCAGGAAGAACTTCGAACTCTACTCAGCCAATATGAACATTTGTTTCCCGACATTCCTACTCGGACTGATACAATTTCACATGACGTCGATGTCGGCGATTCAAATCCAGTGAAGCAGCACCCATATCGTTTGAATCTCATTAAACAAAACTACATGAAAAAGGAGATTCAGTATCTATTGGACAATAACTTCATTGCACCAAGTAATAGTAACTGGAGTTCACCTTGTATGCTCGTTCCAAAGCCAGATGGCAGTTACAGAATGTGTACTGACTACAGAAAGGTGAACACTTTGACCAAAACAGACACATTCCCTATTCCACGCATTGACGATTGCATTGATAAAGTGGGAAGTGCCAAGTTCGTATCAAAGTTCGATCTTCTGAAAGGATTTTGCCAAGTTCCACTGACAGATCGTGCGAAAGAGATATCAGCATTCGTCACTCCGGAGGGTCTGTTCCAGTACAAAGTTATGCCATTTGGAATGAAAAATTCTCCTGCCACGTTCCAGCGTCTCATCAATCGTGTTACTTCCGGTTTGGAAGGATGTGAGACTTACATTGATGACGTCATTGTCTACAGCGACACATGGGAAGTTCATCTGCAGAGAATTCGCGCACTGTTCAATCGGCTGAGTGACACCAAGTTGACAGTCAACCTTGGAAAAAGTGAATTTGGACATGCACGTGTGACATTCTTGGGGCATGTTGTAGGTCAGGGTCAGGTAAAGCCTGTAGAAGCTAAGGTCAGTGCTATCTCGCTGTTTCCAAGACCAACATGTAAGAGACAATTGATGCATTTCTTGGATATGGCTGGTTACTACAGGAAATTTTGTCCAAATTTTTCAGATATTACTGAACCTTTAACTCGGCTCTTAAGGAAGAGGGTAACTTTTGTTTGGACAGATGAATGTGAATCAGCTTTTGAAAAACTGAAAGCCATACTCAAGAGCGCACCAGTTCTTTCAGCACCAGATTTTGGTTCACCTTTTAAACTGGCTGTAGATGCTAGTGATGTTGCTGCTGGTGCCGTTTTGTTACAAGAAGGCATAGATGGGGTAGATCACCCAATATGTTATTTTTCACGTAAATTTGACAAACATCAGAGAAATTATTCTACAATTGAGAAAGAATGTTTGGCAATGATATTGGCTTTGCAACATTTTGATGTTGATGTTACTTCTTCAGCATTGCCAATTACTGTATTCAGTGATCACAATCCACTTGTTTTCATAAGTAAGATGAAAAACAAAAATCAAAGGTTGTTGAGATGGAGTTTGGTGTTACAAGAATACAATATTGAAATCAAACATATTAAGGGTAAGGACAATTTGATCGCTGATTGTTTGTCTCGCATTTAATGTACATATGTTTGTCAACATTTTGCTGTTGTAATATAGATTTGGTTTTGTAGTGATGTTTTGAATTGTCACGAAAGTTTCAAGATTGAAACTTTCTTCTTTTAAGAGGGGGAGTGTCATAGTATTACAGTTAGACACTGTAGATCATTCTAGAATTGTGGAACTTAGGTGAACTTGTTGACCCTCTGTTCTGTGATAAACATGTTTACGTTCTGTTCATCTAGAATTTTCTAGTAATCTTGACCGAATTATCGAGTGTGAATTGTGACACATCGGTCTAGCGTTTTCTTGAAGGTTCTATGCACCAATATGGCCGGGGTGCGAGGATGCCCGGATAATGGGTTCGATACGGTCGCAGCGCCGTCTGCACATTTGCGCAGCGCTATCTGCACATCTCCAGCGCCATCTATACATATTAGATTGATGTTTACTATGGATGTTTCTCGAATGAATAGCCTATGTTTATTTGGGTTAATTACGTGGAATCTTCTCGAATTCTTGTTATCGTATCTGGGTTAAATATTACGTCATGTTGTACCGGTAAACTTTGCTGACCTGATAGAATGAACTAGAAATCTCAATACAGTATAAATAAGCGTGTCAATCAGTTGTGCGCAGGAATTGAATACTGGCTTCTATATACGTTTGATACTGGGAGATACTTGAACAACATTATTGGGTGCATTTACTGGACTTTGACATTATCGGAGATTGTTGGTTGAGATAACTAACTGTTGGATTGTGTGTTTTCCCGTTGGCTGTGTTTCACCGCTGTATTAATCTACGTGATCGAACTAACGAAATCTGGACACCGGCTGAGCGTTATTGACTGAGGAAATACAGGAGCGCGATTTCTACACGTCACGAACTGTATAGTTGGTACGAACTTTGAGAGATACACTGGTATAACAGTCAACGGTAGGACTTTAGTTGAAACTTATTTACTGTATTAACCTAACTTAATTTGTATATGATTTTAGTATTGTAAATACATATTTTACTGTTTATACTCGACTTCACAAATCTTTCTGTTGCGTATTTCTATTATTGTTGACGTAGCATTAGTTTCCAGGTGATGTTTCCTCCTGCACTCTGAAACAGAAGCAGACAAGGCACTGGTCAAAATTATCCTGATATTAATGATTGAAAACAAGGACCTTTTTACTGTCAAGCTTTATACGAATGTAAGATCATCATATGAAGAATATCATCAGTGGTTGAATATATATCTCTGGCTAGTAATCATATTATCAAACTAAACCTCAAGGGAGAATTGCAAAAGCAAACCATTAATTAAAACAGTCCCAACCAGAGTTAACAGTGCGTGTAATGCTTAAATTCACTTTAATTACAAAATGAGTTTCATTATAAACAAGACCTCAACTGAGCCCAAGATATGCCCTTAAACATACAGAGACATACAGATAGATAGACACTAACAGGGCTATCCCCGAAAAGGAAAAAGGGGAGAAATAGCCTATGAGATAATGTGCAATAAAGGGGTGCTTGGGAGATGATCATCAGATCAGCTGATCAGTGATGTGTCAGTGATATTATAGGATTAACTGATTAACATGTTTCAGGAAATCATACAGCTTATCATGATACTGTATGGTTTCAGGGCATAAGCTTGATCCTTATGGTGAACCTGTTTATGGTGTTTCAAAATCATACATGACGTGATAAGTGGCATTCACTAAAACGAATACCAGATGAAAGTGGTGGTTTCAACAATCAAGTCGCATAACTTGTAAGGGGAAACAAGTTGGATCAGGTCAAAAAGGGTCACGTGTACATCTCCATATGGTGATGATAATATATGGTAAATTTCTAAAGAATCTAACAAAATTTCTACCAGGAATTGTGTTGTGTTCACTAGCGACGACAGTAGATAGAATGCAGACTCATTCTTCTTCGCCAAATAAAGAAAGGAGATGTAGTGTGAATTTGTAGTTCACTCTAACCAAATGTTAGCTATACAAATTGTATTTCTCATACTTACTGAACACAGTATTATTCAATAAAGTCCATGAACTTGTTCTTTGCCCCTTTTCCTGACCATTTCCGGCTATGGGCAGCATCAGTCCCCAATATCGCTTTCATATCAACACGAAAAGTACATGATCATTTCACACATATATCATTCTTGCTGACAAATTAATTCAAATGTGCATGCTAGTGAACTAATTCAAATGTGGATAGTTAATACATGTAGTTTGTGTTCAGTTGCTGAAAAACGAAAACACAAACTAAATATTATAACAACCTCCCAAAAATATTCTCTTAATAATCAGTGTACCCGATGGATAGAGGAAACAAGTCAAATTGGTTTGATAAATGAGGAGGGTATTCAGGAGCATCAACATGAAATTACATCATGGTTACCGACCCCTGGCCTCATGCCCAGTCCTCCAAATTATTTCATTCTATTACATCATATATCACAATATAGCCAAAGGGGGATAATTCTCAGGATACCACAAATACCCTGATCTAAATGGAGTTAATATTTTATACATAATTTGGTTAACATGGCAGTGTGACTAACGCCACAGGACCTACGAAATAGGGTTTGATATAATTTAAGTGTGTACTCGAGAGATGACTTGGGGGCCCTGTGTGCTACCATGAGAGAATTTATATAGCATCTCTAAATTGACAGTCGGAACTATTAACTTTTCCAGATGTCATCGCTGGTGAGTCGTTAGCATAGCAAGTATTATCGCCCTCAGTTTCTATTACCATGGGCACTGATCAGCCCAGCAGTACAGCACGAGGTGTTGGGAGGAGAGTCCGAGAGAGCGGGGCACCCCCCCCCCCTTCTTCTCGGCATTAGGAGATTTTTTTTCAAATTAGCGTAGGGAATGGTGCTCTGTCAGAGCAGTTGAGAAGTAAATGTTTCAAGTCCCAAAATAAGACCGGAAACTGGAAAAGAAACACAAATTTGAAGTGAGAACGGTCAAGATCAGAGATTTGTTAGAATGCAAGAATCAAAAGAGAGCCATTCTCCATGGATATATTTATTTGGCATTCAACTTCAAGGTACCTCATCTGAAGAGAGTACATAATAATAATCAATGAACAATAAAGCACACACGAAAAAAATAAACAACTGGTTATAGGTTACTGAATTTAAAACACAACGATGATTTTATTATTGATCTCTTCAGTAATAACAGATAATAGTGTCATTGTTGTGTTTAAATTTAGTAATTTCTCTCATAAAATCCAGTAATTTTTTATTTCTTTTTGAGGTAGAACATTTTTTAACTAATGACTGAACTGAAGAAATTATGCAATGTTGTATAGGCTGGATATATAAAACGTGCAGTATAATATGCCTTCAACGGAATTCCAAGACCAGCAAATGAGTGAAAACGGATACCATCGGAATGTGTGTCAACATTACAGTGAGGCTAAAAATAGATTACTCCAGAATCTCCAGTTTAATACTAGATTCAAGTGTACTGTTCAACTAGCCATATTATAGATATCTCATAGTACATGTAGATCTAATAGACTGATTACGACGTACGAGCGAGCGCACACATGCATGTGTGCTTTTAATATAGATATAATTAAAATATATTTTGGAAGCTGACGTCTTAGAACAACAACAACGACCACCGAAAGCCAACAAATACCCTGACGCTTCTGTGAGAAGAAGTTTTTCAAAGTTGCTTGGCGCTTCTGACGATGATTTATAAAATACATGTACATGTAAAGTGATACTCGTGGCTCGGTAAAACTTCGCAGCAGACGAAATAACAATCTCCATTCTCCGATAAAATGATTTGCTTCCTTCATGCATCGTGGCATATACAGCTCGGGAAGCGTGGCGTGGACTATTAGGGAAAACATGGCGGAGCTACCTGGAAACGTATAATGCCGACATATTTTGGCAAGTACCATTAAAGTTACTGATATTTTCGAGTGCTGGGCGCATAATTTTTTTTTTTTTTTTTTGCTTTAGTGCTGGGCGGCCGAAGTTAGTCCCAGGCGCTTAAAAGTCACAGTGAAGCGTACAGTCAAGGGTTCCCGATGGGCATGACAGTGCACTCGAGTCATCAATAAATAATAAAAAAATAATTATAAATTAAATTTTCATCAGAATTCGATCAGCTCAGAACTTGCTGGTAACAATGCCCTAATGCACGTTCATGCCAAAAATCAAGGTTCTAATGTTAACGGTTCTCCTTATTTTGCCGACGAAAGGATTCGGATGGACTGACTGACTCACTCACTCACTCATTACCGGACAATTTGCGATCTGTAGCCTACTTCATAGGATTAAGTAAAACAAGGAATCAATTACAGCATACTATATTGTATCCTGGAAGATTTACTTACAAGTGACTGAAACAGAAGTTTGACTACTGCCAATATATTTCAGTAACAGCTTTATTCATTAAGCAGGGTTCTGTAAAAAGACAGAAATAAAATGAATTAGAGCAATGAAATTTTAGGAGTTGATTACATATAATCTGTAAACATGTAATCATTCAATACTTCTCAGTGGAAATTGCTGAATACAAGTCAAATTGACATGATTGAGGCTTTTTCATAGACAATTAAATTCCACGGTCCGGTAATAAATATTTAATCTATAAGCATGGTTTCTCATAATGAAATAAAATAGGTAACAGAAGCTGAACGGCAGAATTCACTGAAATCTATCACAACATAGAACATTATCTGTATGGGAAACATATCTAGAATATTCATCATCTTCAGTTCAATATACCAAAATGACTAATAATTATCTCTCATACAGTCTTTCTGTGATAATTTGCTATTATCCCTAACATTTAACATCGAAAACTAAGTTCTAAACAATCAAATATACCTCCAGTTATCGCTACGGATATAAACCACTTCAGAGTTCACTTCATCAACTTGGACATTAAGGACTCGCGCGAACATGGCTCAAGATGTAAAAACCCAAGTCATTTTTGTGTGGCGAAATCTATTGTTGAATCAGTATTCATTGTTCCCAGTTGATTCTATATTTAGTGCAAACATTTTTAGTGCAAAGAACCCACAAAGAACCCATAAGAACCCTAAATGAACCCACCAGAAGTTTGTTTAAAGTATAATAGGGACGCCTCGTCTTTAAGACCGCATGGTCTGTAAAGTGACGTCAGAAACAATGTTAGCCCGGCGCTCACCACTGAACTTTTAGCGCTAAAATTTACAATTATACATATTTCTAAAGTATAAACTCGATGGAGGTTGACTCAAAACATTCTTAACTAATTATCCGCGAAATGTCAAGATAAAACAATCAACACATACCTGTAAAATAGCAGATTTCATTTTCAATAAAATGGCATCTTGCACTTGCAGGCTAACGCATCTCTCACTCACTCAGGGCTGTTCCAGGAAAAATCCTATGGGGAGGGTGGGCGGCAACAAATTTGAAGCCCTACCACCCATAGGAATATAATGCTGAACACCCCTATCCACAGGAATTTAATCCATTGTATCCTCTCTGCCTCGAACCACCCATAGGAAATAAATGCAAACTTGAGGTTTGTCAAAATGTTGGTGTGCCACACTTTTATCCTGATATCCAAAGATTGGTTACAAAGTATCCCGGTTAACTGTATCTGCTCATGGACTACTAGATCATGCCAGTGTGTCAAGTTCATGCCTGAAGGCGGTGCTCGATACACTGGACATCCAGCAATTTCCCCCAAAGTATATACATTTAAAACATAGTTTCATTGTTCGATGAACAACATGACGAAAACAGATAAGAATATATATCTGTTTATAAATATCAGTTGAAAAAAATAAAAGAAATATACACTATATAGAAGTTCAAACTCCGAACAGCGCATGTCCCGCGTTTGATAGAAGTCATCTGCAAAAGGGCTCCAAAATTCGCTCTCCGTCGCATCTGTACACGCACACAATATGAATTTAGAACAAAAAAAATAACCTGTGTCGAGAACATACAGCGTCCCCTTTCGGATTCACACGGAAAGGTAGAATACTCTATTTAGTTATCCATTTCACGGCGCACGATTCGTCACACTTGTACGTCTACAGCTCTGCGAAATTTTATACGGTGATATTTTACTATTTTTGCGTGTTGGGAATCACATATGGTAATTTCAGTAAATAGTTTTAGCTGTAGGGAAACAATCACCCATCGGAAATACAATACCCCATTCGCATTTTAACCCGCCATCCACAGGAAATTCTTCTTGAAGAATACCACCACCTACAGGAAAAAAAATTCTTGCCGCCCACCCCCCCATTAGGATTTTTCCTGGAACAGCCCTCAGGCAGACGATCACAGTGCCGCGCAAGGGAAGTAACTGAACACGAATTTCGCGCCCAAAGTCGGCATAAATTTCCCGCAGTAAATGAAATTAATTTTATACGTAGGCCCATTATAAATGTTGTAGATATAATTGAATAATTATGCGATCAAACTGGTCAAAAATAATATAATTTGATTATCACTTTTGTTTTGACCAACGATTTTACATTAACCACCAAGTCGTCGGTGACGCTCCAAATGTATCGGCGGTCCGGCGTTGGGCCGTTTTCGGCTTCCGATGCCGCTCCTGCCACTAGAGCCCGCTCCACTCCCACCAGTGGTCCACTGTTGTTTGCTGTGTGGGCTAAGGCCTCAAACGCGTGTGTCCGTTCGTTGAAGGCAAGGGGAGACTACTGGTATTGTGGCATGGCTTTCAACATGCCGTGTTGATGGGAAGAATGGTTCCATCTTAGAGCACACTTTCTGGAAACTGTTTCAACCAACCCCGGTCTCCGCCAAAACAGATATCGCTGGTCCGGGTTTCCACCACCGTTAGTTCGTAGTTTTGCACTGAATCGGAACGGGTTTAGCGCGCGAAATCACGACCCACTTGTTGTGGCGAGATATATCCGGGTTGTTTGATATTTCACCCGTGGTACGTTCATGTCCATTACATTGTGTACAGCCGCCCATATGGTTCGTTGTAAGTATAACAATCTTCGAAAAAGTAAAACATTCAAATCTTCATCATTGCGATAACCAACTCCAGAAATCAAAGCTTTCAATGAGGAACTAGGACACAGGGTTGACTAACCGACTTTTCCTCGGCCTTAAAGCCTTTTGAGAAGAGGGACACTAACTATTAGGCCTACTATTGTTTTTTTTAAATATCGTTTGTATTTGAAGCTACCCGAATCGCGAGTTACTCATATAGATTTGGGAGTGAATGATATTAATACGACTTGTGGTTTCATTTGGTTAATTTGAGTTGCATTCGTTTTCATTCTTTGGACCGTGACCGTGAGAGGACAAGCCATACTACGTCCACAGGAATGTTAGTAACTGGGATTGCAGTATAATCGAGAAAAACCATAACCGGTACACAATGTAAATGTAGTTTGTGTGACTTTGCTTACCTCTATTTATCTTCTTTAATCTTCTTTAATCATCAGCATGCTGGCGACTAGACAAAGTGACAATAAACAGACCACTTCATAGGATGTATAATCCATACTCAGGAATACGATAGAGTACATCTAGGGGCCTACTGCGTTGTGATCAATCTGAACCCCTCCCGCCCAATCGAGCCACAATGGAGCATCCACTGCTTTTTAATCAATCTGAACTCCTCCCGCCCAACCAAGCCACAATGGAGCATCCACTACATTGTGATCAATCTGAACACCTGGTCGAGTTCAAAAATGACACAGCAATTGACGAACACTGTTACATGGGCTTCTCGGTGAACGCGATGTCATTTAAACAGGAAACTGATCCTCGTGACTCGAGTGACTGCTTGGATAAGCCTGGAATCACTCGAGAATTTACAGAATACCCTATGAGTCGAGAAATCAAGCAAGAACAGTCTGACTTGGAATATCTCGCCACCACCCCGTGCATCAAACCGGAAAATGGACAAATACCAACCGTTCCAGTCGACTCCTTACCCAATCAGGAGGAAATATCAGCC
Organism: Hanleya hanleyi; assembly: GCA_036873755.1. Classification (NCBI taxonomy): domain Eukaryota; kingdom Metazoa; phylum Mollusca; class Polyplacophora; order Lepidopleurida; family Hanleyidae; genus Hanleya; species Hanleya hanleyi. Next base: position 7,607 of record JAVTVY010010615.1, on the reverse strand, counting down.
GAACCAATCAAGCTATTACCCAACACGTCGGATGATGCTCCTTGTAAGCTTGTATACAAGAACGAGGGGATCAAAGTAAGTGAAAACTAACTGAAAATGCATGACATATGTATAAAAGGTGTATTTCTCTTGGTTCACTATGACAATGTGGTAATTGCCTGGAGCAGTCATTTTTCCCCGACAAGTTTCCGGTAATGGATTTATTGGGTGAGCCAATGAAGAGATCGTATAAAAGCCACTAAGCGAAGCGTAATCAGCTAGTAATCCGTGTATTCGTAATCAGCTGTTGCGATGAAACCATATCCATTCTGTTTGAGATGGAGTTTGCCCTGTCTGTTCGTTGTAAGTACTTGGGCCCCGAACCGGATGAATTGTGGACGAGTTCAATATATATGTGGGAGTTCACAAAGGAACTATAATAATACTGTGATACTGCATTGGACTCACTCGTGAGTACGTTGATTTATCAATTGATACGTTCATAAAGTTAAACCGCGGTTTTCAGTTCGTTATTCGAGACCAGTCATTCAGCGACTCATAACAGCGCCCCCAGCAGCGCCCCCTGGCATCGTATTTGGGATATGAATATGCGAAGATATAGAGCATGACATTCTCTCTTGCTATACAGAGTTTGGAGTTTAAAATACAGATTTCCAGATCTGAGGAATAATTGCTGGTCTCCTCGAATAATGAACTGCGAACTGGGAACATCGCGGTCTAACTTTATGAACGTCAAGTGATCTGTTGAATTTCATACAAGTTCAAGTTGAAAGCTTGTACATTATATATGTTAACATGAAGTATAACTCAGAAATTTGTCTATTTCTATATAGTAATACTGTTAATAAACCTTACGTAGAGAATGTTGAACTACGTCTGCTGAACCCAAGATTAAGGCCAGGGAGGAATACAGATCTCCGTTTCTACACGTTCTGCTGCACTTATCAAAGGTCACCAAATGTGTGTAAAAGTTGTTTATTCATCTGTCGATTATCAGAAGAGTGGCATACATTGTAGAATGACCGTTATGGTTGATTTAAACATAAATGTGTAATTTACCGATATTCACTTCCTTTCAGCAGGAAGATCTACACTTTGATCTGTGTCAGTCAGACAATGAGGGTCCAATCGAAGCCCTGTTTCCGGTATTATTATATCAACGTCGGACAACTTCGAAGTTGACTGAGGAAAAAGAAACAATAAAATGTGATAAATTGGATGGACCAATGAATGACCAAGAAATAGCTTCCGCTGTACCGAATATACATGTAGTCAGCTCACATGAGCACACAGCTAACCAAATTTCGATTAGCAACAAACCCTACAGATGTATTGTATGTGATTATCGGTGTGGACAATTATCGAATTTTCTAACACATTCCAGAAAGCATGCTGGTGTGTCTTCTGAATGTCAACTCCATTATCACGAATTCCTTTACAAGCCTCGTCATATAGACGGAAAGCCATACAAATGTCCACAGTGTGATTATAGTGCAGCTATCAAGAGTAATCTGTCCAAACACATGAGCAGGGTGCGAAATAGCCATTTGCCCGATTGCCCGGGGCAACATAAAAATCCGTCGGGCTACCTGACACCACGACATGGTAGCCCGGCGGGCAACCACGCTTTCGGTGCTAAAAAAATGATAAGAACAACGATCTGCAGCGATGTTACCTAGAACTTGCAAAAATTGACTTGAACTGATGAAACCGTTTCCTAAAAAACGTTCATTGACAATAAAACCTGTCAAAAGACAAGAAGTTTATTCCTGAAACTTGCGTGAACTGGGCGCCGCCATTTTTATGGCTAATCCCGCTGACTCTCGCAGGTTCACGCTGACTCTCACAGGTTCACGCTGACTCTCGCGCACGTTTCCATAGAGATCATGGTGGACAGTTTGTTCTCCCCGACTCAGGCGGTCACGAGGCGAAGCATGGCCTCGCCATACGGGACTGCTCTACCACAGAGCGAGATCGATCTTTGTTTAGGGAATTCAGAGCGTCATAATGAATAAACACATGAGAAAAACAATTAAAAGCTGTGATTCATGAACCATATTCTCCTTCATATCGGGCGGTACACGGTACTATTTTATGGAAATTCCGCCGGTTTGAGATATGGAAATGCCGTCGGTTTGAGATACGAACATTGCACATAGACCTGCATAAAATATAATGTTACTGGTAGCTCATATGGATTTGAGTCGTTGTAATTTGCCCAAAAACACGTTTATTATTATTATTGTTTTAATCTCATCGCTCATATAGCGGTACAAGACCCTGTATATTTCTCGTTATTCACTTAACATGTTCACATTTTCAGATCCACGTATGGATAGTGAAATTTCCACCTCTGGTAAATTTAGAATTTGCTATTTACGCAGTGGGGAAATTTTTCTCTGGCCCCTCACTGTCACAATGTATTGTATTAAAATCCACAAGCCAACAAATTCTTACTGCTAATATTTGAAAGGTCATTGGGTGGAGTACGGGGCAATGCTATACATCCAGAGAATAACTGAACAAGATATCCTATTTATTCAATCCATTCATCCAGGAATACTCATAGAATTATTCAAGCTGCTTTCATAACAGTCACACTGGAATAGCTAAATAGTAAAATGCATGATCTGTTTGATAGCCACAATAGATATCTAGGAATTATGAACAATTAAACCTGTTCAGATTTTGAAGACATTAATTACATTATTCTTAGCATATATTTCCAATCAGGCTTTTCTCTAAAAAATATTATTAGGATAATTACTTTCGATTTGATATCTGCTGACACTGATATAAAATTTGATGCTCAAGCATAGATGGAAAACGTCTGTAGATAAACTATAGTTACACAGCTTTCAAAAACATGTGTCAAACACGAAGAAGTAGCATGCCGACTTGTACCGCATGATCCAAGGGATCAAATTTCAAAGGGATCCAAATTTCAAAAATGTCACAAGTCCTAATTCCCCTTAAGATATGTTCAGAATTAAAGAACACAGAGAAAGAATATACTTTGATGTGTAAATTGTTATCATGCAAATGACTGTTTTGTTAAAGTTATTTTCATATCAATCTGTTTGAGACGAACAGGGAATTCCAGTGATAGTGGACTTGTCATAATAAAGTGCAATTATAGAACAAGCAAATGCAAACAATACTATTGTTGGTGTTAATCCTTTTTATTCATTCAGTTTTAAGTAAAATTTTAACAATAGTCAAGGGCAACCCACAATTCATCCGGGCAACCTGAAATTGCTGAGCTAGTTGCCCTTGGGCAACCTAAATTTATTTTCTATTTCTCACCCTGATGAGAAGACACAACGGCGAGCAGCCACACAAATGTTCACAATGTGACTACAGTGCAGCTTTCAGGAGTAATCTGTCCCAACACATGAGAATGCACACTGGGGAGAGGCCATACAAATGTTCACAGTGTGATTACAGTGCAAAATTAATGAGTCATCTATCCAAACACATGAAAACACACACCGGGGAAAGGCCATACCAATGTTCATGGTGTGATTACAGTGCAGCTGTAAAGGGTACTCTGTCCCAGCACATGAGAACACACAATGGCGAAAAGCCATACAAATGTTCCCTGTGTGATTACAGTGCAGCTGTAAAGCGTCATCTATCCAAGCACATGAGAGCACACACCGGGGAAAGGCCATACAAATGTTCATGGTGTGATTATAGTGCAGCTGTAAAGAGTACTTTGTCCCGACACATGAGAACGCACACTGGGGAGAAGCCATACAAATGTGCCCAGTGTGATTACAGTGCAACTTTCCGGAGCAATCTGTCCCAACACATGGGAACACACAACGGCGAGAAGCCATACAAATGTTCACAATGTGATTACAGTGCAGATTTCAGGAGTAATTTGTCCCAACACAGAAAAACGCACACCGGGGAGAGGCCATACAATTGTTCACAGTGTGATTACAGTGCAACTTTAAAGAGTCATCTATCCAAACACATGAGAACACACACCGGGGAAAGGCCATACAAATGTTCATGGTGTGATTACAGTGCAGCTGTGAAGGGTACTCTGTCCCAACACATGAGAACACACAATGGCAAAAAGCCATACAAATGTTTCCAGTGTGATTACAGTGCAGCTGTAAAGGGTCATCTATCCAGACACATGAGAACACACACCGAGCAAGGTCATACAAATGTTCATGGTGTGATTACAGTGCAGCTGTGAAGAGTACTCTGTCCCAACACATGATAACGCATACCGAGGAGAAGCCATACAAATGTTCACTGTGTGAGTACAAGTCCACTAGCAAGAGTATTTTTTTTCTAATCACATGAAAAGACACACCATGCAAAGGCTCCATGTTCAATGACCGTTCAATTGACAAAGGTAGTCTCCCCAACACGTAACAAAGACTGGAGACGAGATACACAAATGTCCACAGTGTAATTACAGTTCGGCTCGAAAGACTGGTCTTTCCAAGCACATAAATATACACACCGCGAAGAAGCCGTACAACTGTTCACAGTGTGATTACAGGTCTGCTGACCCGGGTAATCTTTCCGGACACATGATAAAACACTGATGAGAAGTCATACAGATGTTCACAAAGTGATTACAGCTCTGCTTGCAGCAGTAGTCTGACCCAACACGAGGGATAAACCACATAAATGTTCACAGTGCGATTATTCAGTCTCGAAAAATGACCCACAATACCTTGTGAGTGATGGAAAGGATCCGGTGGGAGTTATTGGTTAGAAGACCATGCATTGTAAATATTGTTTGTTCAGAAAATATGTTCCGTGTGGTATGTATGTACAAAAAAATAGTGAATCCATGACATTATCCCTCAACGACAGTTTCCCCAATGACAATTCTCCCCACGACCGTATCACCGCACGACAATTTCCCCAGGCGACATTTTCCCCACCTTTAATATTACGTGCTGTAATAATTATGATCTGCCTACAATCGCAGTCACGGTCATTTCCCCACCTTGATTTTTTTTTTAAGTTTGCACGTAGGACAGTTCTGGGAATTCAGGGGAGATTAATTTTTAGGCCAGATGACTTACCATTGGATTAATCACTCAGTCAGCTTACCTAAGAGTATAATATAAACAATGCTACAAAGAAATTTGAAGTTATTTATTCGGATCGTAACTTAAGAAGATTATATGCCAGTGAATGAACAGTGATAAAAAATTCCCGCTGCATGAAAGCGGTAAAAAATTGATATTATTATTATTTGATCACTTCACCAACACTGCCAATATTTTCCGATAGATTACTAGACATTCGAATTTGAATGGAAAATATTTAATTCATAACGATTTAGACAGAACTGTACATTAAATTAAAAATATTTAATTCATGAAGATTTAGACAAAACTGGGCTTTCAAACAATACATTATCAAAACAATTAGATGCGATCGGTAGGCCTATATAAGACTGTGCCAAGAAATAAATAACAGGCAGAAAACAGTACGTGGTATTGATAATCTATTCCTTCGATGTTCAACTAAAAAGTAATCTCCCTTGAATTCCTAGAACTCTCCTACGTGCAAACTCAAACAAATCAAGGTGGGGAAATGACCGCGACTGAGATTGTCGGCAGATCGTAATTAATATGAAATAAGCAAGCCTAGAAGCGAACGCAGATAGAAAATCTGCCCCCTCTTCTGGCTTTACCTATTACATATCAAGTTAGAAAATTCAAGTGAAATTCTCAATATTATACTCTGCGAATGCAGTGGAAAAAACAGAGATTTGGATGGGAATAATAATAATTTTATTTATTGAACAATACAATTTCAATTCAATTCATTCATTTACACCCAAACCACTCTCTGTGATATATGGGGAAAAATACATGGATAACTGTTCGAAACAGCTTTTGAACAAATATACAATTATCACAGTATTACAACTTAACATGGAGTGTCAAGTAAACTTACAATCAGCATATTACCAAGTTTGTAGTTTAGATACTTTGTTGTACCGGTATATGATAATAAATTGATATATTAACGATGCTGCTTACAGTTCATCTATGAACTCTTTGCCTACGGAATAAATATTCACAACTGGCCGGAATAAATTATGCAAAAATATTAATTTCCACATGGAATGATGGCCCTAACATTTTTCTATGGGTAGGGCTTACCGTAGGTAGGGTAAACTATATATTTTTAGAAAGGTGAGTTGTCTCACCTTTATTATGGGATATAGAAAATTTCTGGTTTTAGGGTTGTCCGAAGTACACCTATAAAAATAGTTCCAAATTGTTGTTTCTTTCTCAGACCAAAATAGTTATCCTTCAGTGATTGACAGGCTTTGTAGGCCTATATATAGTCACTTAACATGTACTTGATCTTTAATCTGTATTAAATAATACTCTATTAATTGTTTTTTTTTTAGATATCAGATTAATATGCACTCTAAAGTATGGAAGCCTCCTATGATCACTCTTCCAAAGATTGACCTCAGTTCAGAGAAATACAGTTCATGAGGCAATATGTACATGTGTAAAGAGCTGCCCTACCATAGCTCTTGGGGCTGTACATGTATCTATGCTGGGTCTAGTTTCTGAAGAATGAAGAGGTCAAGCTAAAACTAGGTCATCACATGTACTGGTGTTAGGAATATATGTACATGTATGTAGAGAAATTAATGAATCAATTGAACTTAAACTTAGAAATAATACTATTTGACATGTCTGCGAACTGAAAATTCAAATATTCTGAGATGGATGCACTTTCATTCAGTGCCAGTACCGGGTGTATGTATAATAGTAGTACCACTACATACGGATCAGCTTGGTATTATGGCCAGTTTTTCGTGTGTTTTTTGGGGGGCTTTTTATACGCCCGCCCAAAAGGCGGTCATATTATGTGATGGCGGTTTCCGTCCTTCTGTCTGTCCGTCCGTCTGTCCGGTTCTCGTGTCCGGTCTATATCTGGGACAGTTCCCTATCCACAGCTCCAATTTTTGATGAGTGGATACCCTACGGGGAGACGATGTGTCGCGTACCAAAATGAAGGTCGAGGTCACAGGTCAAAGGTCACTGGCCTAAAAAACACGAAATCACTGAAGTGTTCGTGTCCGGTCTATATCTGTGAACGTTTTCTATCCACAGTTGCAATTTTTTGTGAGTGGATACGCCAGGTGGAGATGATGTGTCGCGTACCAAAATTGAGGTCGAGGTCAGAGGTCAAAGGTCACTGTTGCCAAAAATCAGGAAATCATTGATTGTTGACAGTTTTTCATCTACAGTTCTAATTTTTGGTGAGTGGATGCCCTAGGGGGGGAACGATGTGTTGCATATTAAATGTAGGTCAATGTCAGAGGTCAATGGTCAGTGTGATCGAAAAATCAGGAAATCATTTAAAATTTCCAATTTTTTGTGAGTGGATTCAATAGGCGGAATGGATTAAGAATACTGATCAGCGATACGGATTTGATATTTTGGAACATCATGATGTCTTGCCGGCATCATTGAAAACTGTTGACCGCTTCTCTCTTGCAGGAAACAAGCCTATGTTTATGTATACTATGATTGTCTTTTTGAATTTGGTGCTAATACTGTTATATAGAATATGGAATAGGTCTTGGATTATGG